>JAPSES010000104.1:12160721-12181579 GCA_029822895.1 Maxillicosta whitleyi
AAGAATTGGGGGGGTGGGGTGGGGGTAATTAGAACATTTGTAGTATTGGAATTGGAGATAGACTTGGCCTCTACATACCAGTAATCATTAATACATTGTTCTTTTTATTGAAGTCTCATTTGAGGTGAGACTATCTTTTTGCCTGTCCTTCAGCATGAACTGAGGATAAAGTTTTCTAAACCCAGCTTGTACAGGGCTTGGATAAGGAACAACTAGCTGTGCACACTTGGCAGGAGCTGAGCATGGCTTTGTTTGACTGAACTATCCTTCAGAGCTCTGCCGAACAGTAATTGGTTGTTAATGACTGTGTCTGTGCTTACCAGTGATGTGAAGATTGAAAAGGCCCATGAAATGTTCTCTGTTTGTGTTGGTATTGAGTACAGGGAAATCTAATGATTTGAGTTCTTTGTGCATGAATTGCTCTGTAATTTGAGCTGTGGTGACTCTTTGTTCAAGGCTCACAGTAGTAAGTTTCACTTCTTTAGTTTGTTGGTTGGGTTTAGGGTCACAGGAGTTTGTTCCTCTTTTTAAATTCCATCGAAGTCATAACTATGTTGTAATCACATGTAGTGTGTTCTGTTGTCTCTTCTGTTTTCTCCTATATGTTGTGTTTAGTCGTGTTAAGTGTTCTTGTTTCTTTTTTTTTTTGCAGAAGAACTGAATGACAGTCTAAATGAGGACCTCCCTGGTGGAGAGACAGACATAACACATTGCAATGCAACAGAGCAGAAGGAGGTTAATCTGGATGGAGCCTCTTTGTCTTCCAGTGGAGAGTAAGCGCCTCCTCCTAGAAACATCTATATCTGGAAAACTAAAGCTGACATACTACACTGTACAGTGTGGCCTCTAGAGTCCCTTTCTCCAAGCAGGAGAAGGGAGTTGGCTGATGATTGTCCAGAAACAATTTTAGATATGATTAGCGTTATATATTAAAATAAAACTACCTATGTTGGTTTTTCCAAACACAAAATGTTTTGTTATTATTTAAACCAGCTACATTTTACATTCATTCGGCTTCATTATTTTTACAAACCCATTTTGAAATGTGATATCCATTTCTGCTCTTTTGATACTTGACAATAGATACCACCGTGGGAAAGAGAGGCTCACATCAGACTCAAAATGAGGCTGCTCCCACTACCTGCCTCTTGGTTTTTGATACATTAAAGATGGAAAGCCTTGTTGGGGGGGGATAAAAATTAATTATTTTGATGCATACCAAAATACTGCATGTAGGGATCTTTCCTAGAAACCAATCCATTACTGACTCAGTCCCCCCACTTGAATCTACATCCTGTTGACATAATAACCAGCCCAACGCCTTTAAGCACTACTGTCAATGTTTTGTTAGCTGTGCTTTACAAGTGAAGTAAAAAATCAATATCAGTGTCAATCAATATTTGAAAACAGCTGAGAAATATCATTACTTTTTAATACCTTTGGTCTTATGCCTGCTTGACTTAATTGGATTTCCTTTTCACATTTTTAGTAGAGCTATTCGTTAACTCTGAGTGTTTGAAGGCACATTCAGCATTCACTGTTTTGATAATAAACATAGTAATAAATCACCCTCTTCCTTATCATCAGGTCCACCATTCAGTCCAGTAAACATTCCCTCCATTCCTCAAATGCTGAAGAGGTGTGCTCAACCAGTGAAATTGGTCTGGGAGTCTCTGCACGCACATTCACAGCTAAACAAGATGGTAAGATACAAACAAACACAGCCCATCTTTACTGTTGTTTTGTAGCCTGTGTTCGGTAAAGGTGTGTCAGGTGTTCATGCCACATTAATGTAAAGTTTCCCAATGGATCATGTTTTTTTTATGTATGAAACATTTTAAAAGGCGACGTGTTTTATACAGTGATTAAACATTACTGCAGTTGTCACTTTTAGAAAGCATTACCTAACCTGTGTATGCACGGATAGGTTATAACGCCCTTGTTATATTTGGTAATGAATGAGATATTTTCACACATTTCCTCCAAAAATGTCTGTAGTACTCGCATCCCTATCACACAGAAGCTTTTATCTTGAAGGGTAAACATGGCAGATATGACCTTTCTACCACTCCTGATATTTTTCTTAAAATAACAAATCATAACCTGGTGGAGAAATAATGGCAACGTGACTTCAATCAATCAAATTAGATTTTTATATCACCACATCCATCATAACAAAATTTATCTCATGACACTTTATATTTAGAGCTGTTTGAAACCAAACCCTTAAGCCAGTCTTCTGTAGGTACTTAAGTAACGCTACAATGTCAAACTTTATACTTTTTTTTTCTTGACTTAATTCCAGTGTTTAAAGTTGTCTGTTAACCACCTAATACAGCTTTAACTCTGAAAAATAATAATAATAATTAGCTATCCAAAGATTAAGTATGTTAATATTTATCGATATTAATTTTAATCTGGCATTGGTTCTTCACATTCCACTTATGAGCATTTCAACAATCCCTCTATAAAGTTTTAGACAGTGTAACATCATTGGTCAGTAGTTGGTACACGAAGCATACCACAGCTATTTCAATCATATCACAGTTTTATCACATTTTCTGTCCTCATATATATATATATATATATATTATTAGGTTTTAACTTGTAGTGATCGAGTGCTTTAAGTAAGTCCTGTATTTATTTATTTTTTCCTCAAGGACTAGTTCCAGTAACAGATGCAGTCACCACCCCATGTCCTTTGGAGACTCAAGAGGCTCCTCTGAATGAACTGCTTCACTCAGCCATCGCTCTGCAGCCTCCCAACCAGTGCAATACTCCACACAGAACGGACACAGAGCCACCTTCACCTCCTCAGTCCACTGAAGCTGCCGGTCTCAGGCCTGAGTGCACAGAGGAAGCTGAGCCTGTCGCTACAGAGGTATCCTTCTGATAGGACAAGGTTTAGTCGTTACTCTTTATCAGTATTTTACTGGTATTTGCATGCCTTTGGAGGACATGCAAAGTATTCTTCTTACATTTAATGAAGAGAGAAGTGTGACTGTAGTGTCAGCATTAGAAGGCTGCATTTCTCTTACACTGACACATCCTGTTTTGATCATTCTGACAATATTGGTTTTGCTAATTAAGCTGAGCACGTGAAGAAAAAAAAGCACAGATAACCTGTTAAGTTAGTTAGGCAACACAATAGTGAGTGGCTTTCTGGCAGGTAAACTGAAGTCTCTTCTGTAGCAGTGGATATTAATATATGTGGAATGATATTTGGTCTTTGTTAAGGGAACTGAGTGATGGTAATCCTGCAATTTTACTTCCTCAATTAATAGTTTTGAGCGTGTTATATTACAGCTTTGGAAGACCTGGCCTTTTTTTTTATCAGTAGAAATCCATCAGTATGGCTTCTTTCACCTCCATACCTGTTTCTTTCCCAGAAAATACTACATGCATGCGATTCTTTTACCTCTTCCTTCCTACAGTATTTACTTAAATCACAAGGGGCTGTTTTGACTTGCTGACACTACATTACAATTTGTAGGATTCTTTTCACTCACAAGTCCTGACCTGCACAAGATCCTGGTGTTTGGTAGATACAAGCACAGACAGTTTAACCTATGGCCTCATTCAGTAACTGCAAAGACACAACAGCAGCTGAACAGGTTCAAACTTAAACAGTTTGGAGTAACTGGACAACCCTGAATAACATTAAGAAATTGGTCCAAATTTCCTCAACTCATTTGAAAACCTCTGGAATGGAAACAAGATTAAGATGCATGGTTATGAGCTGTCAAGCTGCTTTGGTTTTTGTAGCAGGAAAGGCATAAAGTACCTCACGATTTAATGTTGTAATTGAAAGGCAGGGTTTTCCCATTAAATACATATTCTTAGACTCATCGAGTGAAAACACTAAAAATGACAATATAGAAATTAATATGAGCTTGTTTTCTTTATATTGTTCTGGGCCTGATTATCCATTCTTTTTTGTGGTGTTTTTTGAGCAGAAAATGAATACTGTTATGTCAATATTTTATTTGGTCTGATGGAGAAATATTGTCAGTTGGTCCTAGAATAAACATTATATATTCACCTTGTACAAACACGTAATTATAAAAATAGTAACATCGCTGACCTTGTTAGGAATATATACATGTGCTCTGTGATGTTTTCTGGTAAAAGTTGTGTCTAGTGGTTATTTTTCTTTTAAAGAGTATTTTTGATGCTTCTTATGTTCAGTATAAAACAATGTCTGTGTGTCATCGATGTTCATAACTTTGGCTCATCCTCCTGGAAACTCTTTTCTTTCTCCTTTACACAGACTTCTCAAAGAGAAGCTGAGATTGTTGCTTCCAATGGAATACAGTCCCCTCCTCTTTGCCAGTCACCTGGTGAGTTCAATGTTTACCTTCGCAATGTGTCAGGTACTTTAATTGTTTAATAGTTTTTAACTCTGCAGTACAGATTATATCATTCCTAAGAGCAACAGAGCATGAGTGTACCCCATGAAACTTAGTACTGTGACTGAATGTTGTGCCTGGGAGTGAGTCTGGTAGAGTCAGGTCACATTTGAAAATGAGATCCCGATCTCCATGTGTTTTTACCTGTAAAAAAACAAAGGCTAAATAAAATTTTAAAAAATTGTACTGCTTATATTCTTGTATTGAGTCATGTCTTGCTCAATTTCCAGTTGTGAGTGTGAAGTCTTCATCAAGCCAACAAAGGCTGAAGGCAGATGTGGAAGGAGAGACACTGGAGGTAAAGAGAACAACAAACCACTACTTGTACCACTGTAAGAGCATTATTCAGGGTGCTTGGACAGGTCTTGATAGTCTTAAAAAGTATTGAATTTTCAAAAGCTGTTTTCCAGACCTTGAAATGTCTGGAATTTTGTGTAAAATTCTTAATAAAGTATGAGGAAAGGTTTCTCTCAAAGTCGAATTTTAGAGTATGCTCAAAGGAACATAATCTTTTAAGATAAAAAAAAAAAATACATGAGAAAAGCATATAAAAAAAAAACTTGTTTTGATTTTAGTGATTCAAAACACTTTATTTATCCCCAAAGGGCAATTCATTTTGCAGACACGGTTCACAGCAAAAGGACAGAACATTCGACCCACATTCCACATTTCACATAAATCAGTCATTGTACAGGACAGAACATCAGCAGCTGAAGGAATCATCCATAAAGTGCAACAGTAACAATAAATAAAGAGATTTTAGAACCTAAAAAAAACAACAACACAACACATGTAATTGAACAGTGTACACTTCACACTAAGCTCTGCAGCATTTAAAAGCTAAATTTGATTTGGCTAACCGGTCAGTACTGGAATGACATCCAATCAAAGCTCATGTAGCCTATGTGTTCAACTTCAGCGTCTGCATCCAAGAAGTAAAGATTCCACTTGTGGGAAGCAAACCACCATGCACTCTGTGAGAAGACATGTCATTTATCCTTTTATACTTGTGGCTGTTCTGTAGTGAAACAAGTTTGTGTGATATACATGCACTTCTGTGATTTTCATATGTTTTGAAAACATTTCTGCCAGTAACACATAATTTACTGCAAATTATGCATTCATTTGTACATTTATTAAAATGATCTTTTCTTCAGAACAGGTACAATCACAACAAAAAAAGTAGGCACGCAATTATAAAAAAGTGCATAAAGCCAAGTTTTGGAATCTGGAGTCTGGAATTTTTATTTGGATAAAGGACAAGAACCCTGATTACTGTAGAGATGCTTAGTTTAGTGTTTATTTGATGTCCATGATTAAGAAAGAATATCATATATCAAATTCTATTTTTATATACATTTATCCAAATGTTTTTAATTTTTGATTACTACAACATTTCGTCTGTATTGTCATCTTTTTAATTTTATTCCTTCATCGTGAACAATTTCTTACAACTCTTTTAAATCCCAGCCTACTAACGGGGGTCCCAGGAGGGTTCTATTCCGCACCCAGCCAGATGTCCTGTTCCTCACCCTTCAGGATGAAATGGTACCCCCTACCCCGTCTCCTCCAGACACAGAGGAAGATGACAACGATGAGGAGGAGAAAGCCGAGGAGAACATGAGTTACACACAACAGCAGTATGGAAGGACCAGTGACAGAGATAGAACAGGCCTAGAGTAAGACTTCACATTTAAGAACAGTTTGAAATGCATGCAGAATAGTTCAGTTAACGGGCACATGATAATGGTTATGTTTTTGGGTGTCGTAGAAGCAGGATGGACACAGAAGATGCGGCTGAACCTCTGTCTTACCGTAGACAAAGGAACAAGCAGGCAGAGGAAGAACTACATCACATTTCTGAGAACCTCTCACATCGACTGGAAGAACTCGATCAGGTTTGTGCGTTTAAGATCATAACACATTGCAGTAACTGTGAAAAATCCAAGAAAAAAAACACGTTTCATCTTTTTTGCATGTGTTTCTGTGCTAACAGAGTTTGTTATTAAATGTGTAATTGTTCTGTGTTCTCTTAACGCACATCTACATTTAGGTGCTTTACATTTTTAGAAGTACAGTCTGCCTTTTATTGTAAACTACAAAAATCCAGTGTTGATTAATTGACAGATTTTTTGTTTTGTTTTGTTTTTTTACAAATTATTGCTGTTGAGAAACTTTTCAACATTAGAATTTGTGTTGCTTTTGTGCTGTGATTTGATGTACGTTTTGTGTGTTTTATGCCTTTATTGCTTTCAAATGCGTTTTGGTATGAACCCTGTAGATGCTCAAACGGGTCCTGGGTGAAACCGGTGAGTCCAGTGAGGCCAGAGAAGAAGACAAACAATCCCACCACAGCGACAGCATCATGGAGTGTCGCAGGAACTCCAGACAGCACACAGGTACGAACACATGACGCCAAATACACTTACGTGTTTACGAGTTTTTCACAAAAAGAACAAAAAGTGTTTCCAACTAAAACATGTTCCAAGTTTTACTGTAGTGTCCTCATATACCTGGCAACCATTAAGTTCTGTCTTCATGAGCATCACCTAGAATACATTTATATATATAGACCAGTAGTACAGCATTTACTGTTTGTAGTAATTATTGCGCAGTCCAACATCCAGTTGAGGAATTTAAGTTGCCTTTGATTCCAGTAATGTCACAGTATATCAATGGTGAAGAAAAGTAAAAACATATAAATAACAAGTGGTGCCAGGCACAACAAACCCCACCCCTCACACGTATTTTGCTTATTATAAGTAAATGGAAAGATTTATAAAAATTGGAACTGTGACCTACCTTTCCCAAAATGTAATGATATCTGTTGTGGGTCACTGGTAATCTATAAACCCAATATGATATGAATTGAACCAATAGTTTTGCTAGCTTCAAAGAAAGAAACTGAACCAAAAACAATATCCCTTACCTTCTCTTCAGGGGGGCAGGTTAAAATCTGCTTTTCTGTTTGCCTTTTAGGTTTTGTAAATAAAAAAAGTGCACAAAGCAGGTGTGACATAAATAGCACAGGGTGTCTACAGGTCCTGTAAACGTATTGACTTAAATGTTAAATCAAACTGCACCTACATTTTTACTTCATACTTGCAGGAACAATGTAAATCAACTAAACTACTATAATAATTATATTTCCCTGCATAGAATACACTTAGGACTGAATAAGAGCAAAGTGGTTGAAAAGGACACGCAGCTGTAGACAGTGATGCTACAAAATAACTGATAGTGACGATAAAGATCAAATACCTGAACACGGTATTTAACTGCGAGTCAGTCAAACCTACACGGAAATGGGATGAAAGTATTCGAGTTCTTGGTGTCACCCTGCTGGTTTTATACAAAGGAGTGGAGATGACATTCACAGTTATGTAGTAAACATGACAGACTTTAACTATCCCTGATTTGTGCTAGAACTAATAGAATGTATTTTTAGGAGACACTGCTCCCGAGTCCCCCCACCACACGCGCTCTCTGTCCCCGTCCCCTCCACGGGTACGCTGCTCTCTGCAAGGGGAGGTGAAGGACACCATAGGGGACTCCCTGAACCTGGAGAATAAGAGACAGACCAACCTCACAGTTTCTGATCCTAAACGGCGAGGAGAGCTGCCCCGCAGACTATCGCATCGAAAACATGACAAGGTATTAATGAAGCCATTGTTTTCTGGGGAGTTCTCCCTTCAAATTGTGCTCGAAGTCTGTTTCATGGTTACGTTTTAATCATTTGAGGCAAAACAGTGTCACCAAAGGTTTATATCTATATAGTTAGTTCCTCATCTACAAACTATTTGTTGTACAAAATGGAGTTCTGTCAATCTTATCTCACTCTTTGAAAGAAAATGACAGAACATTATTATTATTGTTGCATTGAAATTACTAAATTGTGTTTGTCAAAGTGTATAATAGTCCTTTTTTTCAGCATCTGGTGAATAAAGCCTATCAAGTGGAGCTAGACAGGTATGAAGACAACCAACGGGCAGATCTGCAAAGGGAACGCCTCAGAGCACTTGAAGCTGTAAGTGATAGAACAGTTTCAGATTTAATACTACTTCATATCCATACATCAGACACTGGAACTTCACTTGAGTATAGTGTATTGATGGTTCAGTCTTATTTCTGTAAGAGCACTGTCCAATAAAACCAGTGAAGTAAAGTAATACAAAACTTTCCAACTGTTTTTGTCTCTGAACTGAAGTACGGTGATAATTAAGACAGTCCATCACAATGCACTTTTAATGAATTCAAAGAAAACTGGTGTTAAAACTTAAAATTCAAAGAAAATCTATTTATAATATTTTTTATTCAACATAAAAACACCTAGCATTTAATTTATTTATGTTGTTGTAGCTACATTTTTCATCATAGTGTCAGAGTTCCAGCGTGTCCTCCAGTGTCAATTTCAAAGTCAAAATTTAAAGCAAAGATCCAACTGAAAAGTACCCAAATGTACAAGAGAATGCTTAGGGTTAGATTTAGATTCCTTATGGTTTCCCCTTTACAGAAATACCTTGTTTTTTAAAATCACACCAGTGGTTGCTGAGTTGCAGCAAATTGACATTAGGCTGCGTGGGCCTTTTTCGCAAAAAACTGAAAAAAATTAAATAACCATAACTCGAAAACCATTGGTCCGATAAAGTTGCAATTGGCTTTTCTAATGCTATGAATTTCCTATAAACCAAATTTCATTGAAAAATTGTAGGGGGTGAGGTTTAAAAATACCATTGATCTGAGTGATGGTGATCTGAGTTGGATTGACCTGATTATAGTTGTCGTTTTGGAACAAACCAAACAAAAATCAAACAAGTAACTGCAAGAATGCGCTCAGTAATTCCTTCAGCTTGGTGGAAGACATGCAAGTTCTGAAAGTGGATTACTAAGAGATTTGAATGTTTTGTAAATAAGCCTCAGTCAACCCAACTGTCTGTCTGTTTATAGGAACGAGAGTACAGAGAGGCCATCCTAAGAGATGCTTCCCAAATGCACCGGCTGTCCCCGGCGAATTCAAAGACCCAGCACAGGTCACAGCGCAATACAACACCCATGCCAGGACACAGGCGCCAGGACCCCCCCAGGAAAGCCCCATCACGTACGTCAATTTATACATGTACCTACAGTCAGAAACAGACAGTGATTTAGTACTAGCTGATGCAGTGGTACCTTTGTTTTCATTTAAACTATTGAATTTATCATTGATCATCATACGACAGGGCAGCTGAAAAACTGCCCCTAGACTATGACTACACTTAAACATGCAGCAAATTATCTAACATTTTTCACCAATAAATGCATTACTGAAGACAGACTGTTTTGAGGCAGGATTCCTATTACTGGAGCATACCCCTGGAATGAACACATACATTTAAAACTTATCAACTTCTCACAATTTACCGTTTTTGTAGGACTACAAAGTACACAGTTCAATCAACCTATATTACTAAAGTGTTACTATTTGTTTTTGCTTTTCAAACTGCAGCAAGAACAGAGGCCTTACTGTATTCACAGACTCACATGACTTCCAATATCTACTTACCAAACACAAACTCTACCTGGGTGGAGATTCTTTCAGTGTGCCTAAAATATGTCCTGTTTTGTGTGCAAAAACATAAGCAGTAACAGATCAATGGCATGTATACCTCTTAAAGTCTAACATCTACGACCATATGACCAAATAGTCTAGACGGGAAAGCATGTATTCTTTCTTATTTTCCTTTTTCTTTTAATCAAAGGCCTACATCTATCATAACATGTATATAAAATTAATCCCTGTTAATATTTATTTAGTGTATGAATCCTCCAGATTTCAGTCATTATCAGCATATTCTACCAACTGGCAGCATGATCAAATTATACAGTGGTGATAAAAAAAAAGTTTTGGACACCTCATGTATTTGTGATAAATCGCATAAAGATTCAATCTCTTTGAACTCTGCTAAGTATTGTTCCATTCTCCAAACCCACATGCTCTGTTCCATCGAGGTCAAAATTGGATTTTTCAGCAAAATAATGAAACGCATACAGGACATGATAGATTGATTTAGTTTTGATATTTTTTCTTGTTAACAATAAACAAAAGTATCAAAAACTAAACAAAAATATGAAAATCATTTACAAATTTTTTATATTGTCCAAAAAAAACCCCCAACTCTTTTCTTCTACGGTATATTGTGACCAATAATAATCATTATGGAATAAAAATATTATGATCATCTCCTAGTTTTAAGTTCAACTCCTATGTTACTGTTAATTTAGTTGTGTTACTTTTGGCTGAAGCTAAAACCTTAAAGCGATAATTATCCACTACGCAGGCACATCTAAAGTGGCATTCATGTGAACGTTCAGTTTCATGTAAAATATTCATACCTCTGATGTTTCTGACTGGCTTCTTCAGATCTGCATTTTTATACATTTACATTGGCTGAATAAAAACTGTTTTACCATAGTACAGTTTAAACCAATTTAATAAACTTGGCAGCAAAAAATGACATGGGTACGAGTAGTGAGCCCCAGGTGTACGTGAAGGATAAATACCTCTGTCTACTCCACCAGCTTTTACACCTGTCAACAAAATAACATAAAACAAACATGTGTTACTGGTTGTGTCAGTGATAATCCACCAGTGACATGGTATAGGAAACTGGTGTGACTTTTAGGCCTTTAAGTCAAAACACATGCAACTTTACATTCAGTAGACAGAAAGGGTTCACTGACTCACCTGGTGTTGTGTGATCACATGATGGTCTGTCCTTTTGTGCACACTCATCCTGTTGGAGGTGAAACAAGCAGGTATACTTTATGGCAGGGGTATTCAGATCCAGGACACAAGGAAGCTGGTACATAGTTATCACGCTTCTGTAGAGCTCAATGATGAACTGATCATTAATTAAACCAGGTGTGCTGAAAGAGGGACGAACCGAAAATATACAGGATACCAGCCCTCCAGGACCATTTGAATGTCCCTGCTTTATGGGCTCCATGCACAGCTCCACTACTGCCTGAATTTAAGACAGCTCCTTTCTTTCCTGTCTTCCATTGCTGGACACACTGATTAATCCAGGTGTGCTCGACCACAGCTGTCACAACGAGAAGTAGCAGACACACCTGGACTAATCAGTGTGTCCAGTAATGAAAGACAGGAAGTACAAAAAAAAAAAAAAAAGAGCTGTCTTAAGTTCAGGAAGTAGTGTGTGTGTGTATAAAGCCCATTGATCTATACCAGGGGTGTCTACCTCATTTTAGTTCAGGGGCCAAGTACAGCGCAATGTGGTCAAATAAAAAAGATTAATATAATAACTTATGAAAGATGTGAAGTCTACTTTTTTTTTTTTTTGCTTCAATTCTGAAAATGTTTACATCTACAAACTACTCTGATAAATGTGGACTTCATGTAAAACCTGAAATTTCTTGAAAAATAAGTGCAACTTTAACTATTCTATCTCATTTACACGTGCATTACAACTTGCAGACCTACAGACATAAACCATTTAGTAAAAGGAATAATAATAAAATGTCATTTTTCTTAAGACATTTCATTACTTGTTGAGGTTATTCACATTTTTTGTGAAGGGATAGTTCGTAAATATTTTCATGTTATCTCCCCCCCTTTTTTTAAACACTAAAAGAAAGAGCTGTCGTTATTTGTAGATTATATCAGTATTTTACTTCAGATTGGAGTAGGCTGCACATGGACCCTGAACTAAAATGATTTTGACACCTTGACTGTTAAGAATTTTTTGGAATTTCACAAATTCATTCCATGGCCTGGATTGGACCCTTTAGCACAGGTTTTGGCCCACTGGCTGTATGTTTTGACACCACTGATCTATGCATGAGCCTGTACTCTAATTTACCCTCAAAACTACTGTCATTCTTATTTGATCATCACGACTCACAGCTACTGAAATCCAGATGTAAAACATGATAAAAACAATGGAAACTGCTGATTGTGTCATGACTGGGCTTAGTCAGAGTCTCCTGCTTCACTGAATGCCTCATTTTTCCAAAGAGAAACTGGGGGGAAAAAAACCAAACCAGCAGGACCTGATGCCATTTCATCTGAGATGTAAACTTTTAGGACAAATAAATAGTAAGAATTACTTGGTGAAAAAGTTGAAATAGCCGTCCTCTGAAGTCCATTTCCACTGAAAGTAGACACCACCAGTCAAAGGAACACGGTCAAATCTATGCGAGGAGTCGGATTTCCATAGGTGGGAACACGCAGAGGCAAACCGTGTGTTTTCAGTGTTAAAAACAGTAAAGTTTTATAGATATTAAGTCTGATCTGACCGCAGCGTTTCCGACGTTCGTGGTGAATATACGCGGAGTGATACACCGTGTATGCGGAGGGATCTGGAACATCTGCAGCTGAGAGAATCTAGCGCCAAAGGGAAGAACTGTTTGGAAGCGAACGGTTAAAATAATATGATAATTATAGGGGTTGTTTCGGACCTGAGTCTTTATTATTTCGGTAAACTAGACTTCGCTGCTGCCCGTGTCGGAGCACTACATGGCGGTGTAGCCGTCTGTGTAAATCGGGCAAAGTGCGCCGCCCGCCGGCTACTGCAGGTACTACACCCACTGTCAACTAGTACCTCATACGACCCCATTTCAATAGTGACAATGACACTAAACACAAATAACATTTCTATACCAGCCGTTTTTCCATGGATTCCTCTCCTCCTGCCATCTCCTTCTCCAACCCCATCACCCTCATATTGTCCTCAACCACATCCTTCCATCGCCTCGCTGGTTGTCCCCTCCCTCACGTTCCTACCACCTCCATCATTAACACTATCAATATTGACAATGAGAGGGATAAAAAAAATAAAAAAAAACAATGAGCCAGAGCCACTGAGACATTTTTGGTCTTTTCTTTTTTTTTTTTTTAATATTTAAATCCATCAGAATTTTGATCATTTATCATTTCTAAAACTAAAATACCGGTGTCACATGATACTAAAGGCTACACATTACAAAACTCCAAATCCTGACATGCAGAAGGAATTGTGAACTTCACTTTTCTCCTGGTAGCAAAGTCATCAGTGACCAGTTCAATGTGAATTTCATCTCCGTCACTAGTTTTGGGAAGGCAGGTTTAGGATGACTGTGAACGTCCTTCAGATCACATCATTGTTGTGAACGTACAGATGACGGGGCTGGTTGTTTTACATAATTACAGGAGGTTGTAAAAGCTGAAAATGTCATCAGTTTATTGTATTTATTTTTTTTTACAGAAAATGCAGTTTTATATTTAGTCTGTTTTAACTGCTGTAGTTACCCACTTAAATTCTAATCGTTGCAAACAGTTTTAAGCTTGTGCTGACACTAAAGTGCTTTTTAAAACAGTTTTTCACAAAGAGCCTTTGATCAAACACGTCTGCAGTGGAATGTGTCTGACGTGTTCCGTAATAGTAGTCGTTTGATTGTGTCTTCTCTTTGTCTCCAGTGAAAGTGAAGGAGAATGAGCTGCTCCCGGTGCTGCTGGAGGAGCTTCCTCATCTTCACATCACCCCACACGCACTGGGTCAGATGTGGGAACAGCAGATGCAGCAGGTGGACAAACTCCACGCCCTCTCAGCCTCTCACAGCAAACGTCGCAGCAAACTCTGCAGCGAGGTAATAAGAGACGCAAACAGACAGACATGACACGTCAGAGGCAATGGAAAAATGTGTTCATTAGTGACTGTTAATGTTCTTGATCAAGGGTGTTAAACATACGGCCCGTGGGCCAAAAAAACGGCACGCAGGAGGGTCCAATTCAGGCCCTGGGATGAATTAGTGAAATGTAAAAAATGATACTGAATATACAGTATTAACAGTCGAAGTGTTAGAATCATTTTAGTTCAGTTCAGTTGCAGACTAGTATGATCTTAAGTGTTCAGTAAAATACCATCATAACCATCATCATTATCACCTTCAAGTCAAATCCTCACGGTGCTGACCACCTCTCATTTAACAGATTATGTGATTCTATCTCGTTAGAAGTTTTCCACGTCAATACTATGACTTAGACCTGTTTGTTTGTGTTGCCTGAAAAATCTGAAAAACTTATGATGATGATAAGAATAACCTATAGATAATGACAACTCCAACATTTTCTGTTTTTTATTGTTAAAAAAAAAAAAGTAGATGAAAATGTTTACATCTACAAAAAAAAAAAAATTAATAAAAACTTGAAACGTCATGAGAATGTTCAGCCTGTTACTAAATGTTTTATACCTTTGTAGATCTGTACGTTTTAATGCACACGTGTAAATAATAAATGAAAACATAATATTAACCCAGAAAGACCCAGCACTACTTTTGTTGCAGTTCCCAAATGATTTTTTTTCCTACATTTTAAACCTTTAAGTTATTTATCTCTATTTATTTTTATATTACCCTCTTTATTTTGTGTTTTTTCTCAATGAAAAGCAGATATTTTATTGTATTTACTGATCATGAAGGTGTTCGTAGAAGCTTAGATTAAAGTTGAGTGTTTTTATATCAGAAAACTGAAGAAAAGTGACTTTTTCAGTAAAGATATCAATAATTAAATGTAAAAACAAGTGGTTTTCATCAGGTCATTTTATTTTATTACTTATTTTTCACAATATGTATTATCTGTTAAGCTTTCTTATACATTTTTGTTCATGTTATTTATTATTTAATTGTTTCCATCCACTGTCATTGATCCAATGGGTTTTCCTGGTGAATCAATGCTGTAGAAGATGAAGGTGTTTCCACGGTAACTACAGAGCCTCTGAACATCCAAATGGGTCATATCTGATGACCGTGTAAAGATGACAAACTGTATTTTACACCAATTATTTACATGCATTGATAGAATTAGTTGAAGAACAGGTATAAAACAGTTTAGATCAGTAGATGCTTTTGACTGGTGGTGGATGTTTGTGTCTTTATGGGTTAAAATTGCCCTAATTTTTCGTAAGAAGTTTCAGGTTCATGTTATTCCCATTTTTAACAGATACTTTGTAAAATTAAACATTTACTTAATGTCATTTTATTTTTGCGCTCTAAAACATAGACATTATGTTTAGGTTAATGTGTTATGGTGTGTTGCTGTTTTGGACCATATTGTGGCCCCTCAAATAAATGGCGTTGCCCCCCCTGTTATAGATGGAGGAGGCCCAGAGGAGACATGACCTGCTGGCGGAGATCGTCAGGAAAGAACATGATCACAGCAGGCGACTGGTGAGCATCAACACACACACACACACAATAAACCATTCCTTCACTTGTAGTCGTTGCATCATGATGAATATTCAGTGGCTGCATTTTCTCCAGAGAGCGTAAGAATAAAAATACAGCTCATCTTTCACTAACTAGAGTACAGGTAGTCCTCGGGTTACAAACAAGTTCCGTTCCTACGCTGTTGATGTAACCCGAATTTCAGCGCAAGTCAGAACTAACCCTTTAGTACCCTTAAATACCCCCTAAATCTCTAAATAACTATCCAAATACATGTATTATACTTCACATTAATAAAATAAAGTTAAAATAAGTACAATAAATACTGTACGTACAGTATACAATACGTATGTACAGTAATAGCAGACGAGACTCCGGCGCCATAAACTCAAAATGATGTAAGTCAGGTACCCGTAACCCGAGGACTACCTGTATTAGTGAAAGATGAGCTGTATTTTATCAGAAGCTGATCCGCCGCCTAAATGTTTGCCTTCCAGAGGGACTTTAAAGAGCGCATTCAGCAGCAGAAGTCCACCCAGAACAGACTGAGAGAACGGAGACAGCAGATCGCTCGTGCCAAGAAGTACCACAACGACTACCACGTCCAGCACCGAGCACGTCTGATGAGGGCTCGCACCAAGGAGGAGAGGGTGAGACCCGACGCTCACCTTTCAGCAGCTTCTTCTTCCCATCAATAAAAATAAAGTCATCTTGAATTTCAGCTTCAGTCATGTTGTATTTTCAGTTTCTTGTCACAAACATCTGTCCATCTGTGTCTAGGTATTGTCATAATTTTTTTATTTTTTTTTGTAGATGTTTCGGCAGCTGTTCGAGGAGGGTTTGGAGCTCCAGAAGGTTCGATTGAGGGAGCAGAGAGCTTATGCCAGGGAGCAGCGACTAGAACACCAGAGACGACACCAGGACCAGATCAAGTCCATGGAGAACTACTACAAAGACCAAGTAGGACACACACACACACACACACACACACACACATTTACATATATATATATATATATATAAGTCAAACAGTGTAAAAGTCTGACTGGTGATGCATAAATAATGATCTATACAATACCTTCTATTATCAGTTTTCACTACTGGCTGAAAAACTTGCACAAGAGCGACAGGAGATCCAAGTTCGGAAAAAAGCTCAAGAAAAGGTAAATGTTTTCAGAATTCTGTGGATCATCTGGTTTTTATTGTGGATCATGGAGCACAAAAACTTGGTGTTTTTGGAGATGTGGCCATTGCTCTGAAATGTTCTTCTTCAGTTAAAGACTCCCTGGACATAAGATGTCCAGATGTGGGTTTGGTTAATAGAACAACACTTGGCAGAGTTCAATGACTTTAGAGTGATTTTTTTTTTAATGGAATGCATCACAAATACGTGGGGAGAACACAAACGTTTTTCCACCAGTGTATATTTGGAGAACATTGTTTGCTCTTTATTTGCAGACTCTGCTGAAGATGAAGCGGGAGCTGCGTTCCAGGATGGAGCGTGAAATCGGTGAACTGCAGAAGATCATCATCCAGAACGATGAGGATGACTACTTTCAGGATCTGGAAGTCCAGAGGTTGCGCAATCGGGTCCGGATGGCGTCCTTCAAGTACAACACTAGCTATCTGCACTGATGGGAGCAGGAGAGGGCTGTTTTAAGCCTGGACTTTAGTCAAGACTGTCCTCTTATTGGGGGGGGGGGGTTCTGAGGTTTGTGCCATTCACAACTAAAGGTACCACATCGACATGGCTCAACAGAACCGACTCCTCAGGCACCTTCCTTCAGAGATTTGCACAGAAGAAATTCACAACATTAGAACTTAAACACAGGTGCGATCCAGTAATAACCTGCTGTTACCTGAAGTCTACGGAGGACCGACTGGAATGACACACACACATCTATGAACTGAACACACTCCAATATGTAGCTATTAGCTAAGGTAGCTAACTCTTCCTCTCACTTCTGCTGCTAAACCTGAACTTATCGACACCTTGGACCGAGTCCCTGTCTTTCCTGGGTTTTACTACTTGATAACTAAGAATGTTTTAAAGTGGCACCCACACTGTGCAGTCGTCCTGTTGAGTTACTGTAGCAAGAAACTAGTAAAAACCTTTTTCCTTTGCCAAACAGGGACCTCCGATGCAAAGTCTGAATGTCACACACTGACGAGATTTTTTAACTTCCCTCGTTTTGTTTTTTTTTCCCTTTTCTGTTTGACGTCTTCCATTAATGTCTGAACCATGCCATTGATTATTTATTTTTTAACTTTGTTTTGTCTTCTGATTTTAACCAAACTGGTGTTTTTCTCTGATCACCAGAGGCGAAGATAATCAGTCTTAACTCCATTGTGATTGTTTTTTAATCTCAGACATGGCAGTTTTGGACCAAATGACCAACAGATGCAATATTTAAGAGAAACTGACTTTCAATTTGTGCATCAAAATAAACAAATGAATTTCTTGTCATCTATTAAATGTCCGCCCTTGGTGACTAATGTGTCAGTTAAAGCTTGTGTTCAGTGTTTTGGTCTTTTATTACAGTCTGTTCTTATAAGTATTATCAGGGTGTTTTACACAGGTCTTGATATTATTAGTTTAGATTTTTCTAACATTATTTTCCAGACCCTGAAAAGGCTGCGATTTTGTGTGAAAGTTTTATAAAGTATAGAAAAAAGTAGAATTTTAGAGTATACACAAAGGCTTATAATCTTATAATAAAAATATATATAAAAAACCCAATATGATTTCATTAAGCTGTGATATCCATGCACTTGTTTTGAAAATCTCAGTTAAACATAATTTACTTGAAATCATTCATTCATTCGTACATTTATGAAAATTTACTTTTCTGCTACAAACAAAAGATACAATCTCCACCAAAACAAAAAAGTAGGTACACAACTATAAAAATATGAAATAAATATTAAAAAGTAGCACTTTATATTTTTTTGTGTACCTCAAGTTGAAGCATTGTACTTAAATCATGCAACTTATTCACCAGAGTTTCTTGTATAAAAACCGGATCCTTTTTAAATTCGCAGCTGGTAAATAGAAAAACCACAGTGACACATGAGGTTCTATAAAACATAATGCTGTGCGGTCCAAACAGCATAGTTTTATTGCTCAGCTTTCTGCAGGGGTACAAGAAGTTTATGACTCTGCTTCTTTATTGTCCTTACATACAGGTGTCAGTTACAAGCTCACAGAGCAGCTGATGTGAAAAACTATGAACACATGAACTGTAATAATAAATACAAAAACAGATAGAAATAAAACACGGTGCGCTTTTTAAAAAAAAAAAAAAAATCTAAGACTTTTTTTTTTCTGTTTTCCTGTATTCAATCAAAAGTCATTCACACACAGACACACAGAACTTTGTACATAAACCTGTAAATGCATATTTTATGTGTTGGGAAGGAGTTACATGGTTTGTGACCGATCAAACCATCAAATGAAACTAGAAGCCATGAGTAATGAGATTACAGCCTGCGTTCGACGCTGTCTTTCATCATAGCGGACACATTTTTCCATCAGACAGGACTAAAAATCATGTCACTGCAGGCTTTAATGGTGAAAAATGGATATATATATATATATCTATAGATATATACATTTTTTTTAAGCCGTCACTAATGTCCGGGGGTTTCTGATTTTCCCCTCGTCTGGAAGCACCGGAGAACCACCCAGAGAACAACAAAGAGCAGAAGCAGACTGTGGACAAACATATAAGGATGTGTGTGCATATTAAGAATGTGTCTGGTTTATATATGTATCTACACTTTAAAAAAAAAAAAAAGAATCAGTCAGTCCATTAACTATTTGGTAAAGAGAAGAAAGTGTCTGATTATGACTTGGAGCCCAAGTACATATGCATAATGTGTGCCAAAAAAACAAAAAAAAAAAACATCTATACATTTCATTTCTGCCTCAAATAAAATCAAATACATTTTTCTTTAACTGTACATTTTAATTGTAAGACGATTCTGCTTTGTCTCATCATGAACACAAAGTAAAACATTAAATGAGTATCAGCATCATGGTTGTAAATAAACACAGGCAGTCCATATATTAATAAAAATAACAAAAAAAAAAAAAAAAGACATTTATAGGATTTTTCCCTCTAAACATGAAAGTTTGTTACAAGTGATAACTGAATAAACAGGTTTTTTTTTATTATTATTATCTTGCATGGATGAGAGTTAGGGTGCTCATTAATGCTGCAGGGGTTTTCATTTTTCATTTGGTTGAATGTTTTCATTGTATTGTGTGCGATAGTTGTGGCTTTAACAGCATTTCTTCACGTGTACAAAAAGGCCAAGAGATATTTATAGATTCGTGTGAATAACAAAGGTTTGTTGTTTGGATGATGAGGTGGAAACTGGCCTGAATCGAGACCTCTGCTTCCTTTAGGGATTGAAAATGCTGTTTATTTGTTGTAATTATATTAAGTGTGAAAACTTTTTAATCCTGCGATTTGACGAAATTATGCATATTAACATATTTGCAATTGCAGTTTTTGTTACTGTTGCATTGACAAGGGAAAATACATTTGTCTTCATGTGGCAAAAAAAGAAGAAAAGAATCCGTCAAACAGAACTACACCTCCACCTCGTTTGCTCTTGGCAACACAACCAACCAGAGCTGCAAATACATGTGCTCTTATGAGGGAAGAAAATCGTGTTTATACCCTAGATGTGTGTTGTTGTTTTTTTTTAACAATTTCCCACTAAAACCAGTTTAAACCCTCTTCACTTAACAGCCTAATTGTTTAAAACAAAAAAAACCCAAAAAGGACAACTTCACCTGAGAATGCAAAGAGGTCTTTGACAGACGCCGACATGCTTGCATTTAAACTGAACAGAAAGATCAAGCAACAATATACAAAATAGCTATGTATTTGTACATATATACTCAAAAATTACAGGTGTATATATACTTTTTTTTTTTACTCTGTATATTACTAATGTAGTTGTATAGCAAATGAAACGTGATATATTCAATCTAACATGAAGAAAGCACTCACCACTGCTCAGTTTTTAAAGTGCTCTAAAGTGACATGAAAGAGAAGAAAATACTTGTTTAAACCGATGCTGTGACTGAAAATTAAAAAAAAAAAAAATTTAAAAAACAAAATAAAAAAAATAAAAAAAACAAACAAACACCTGCCTCGTGTAGCTTCCCCACCACCCCCCCCAAAAAAAAAAAAAAAAATCAAGCCTGGTCTTATGGATATTTGGATATTGTTTTTC
>JAPSES010000104.1:12181679-12242042 GCA_029822895.1 Maxillicosta whitleyi
AAACACCTGCCTCGTGTAGCTTCCCCACCCCCCCCCCCCCCCCAAAAAAAAAAAAAAATCAAGCCTGGTCTTATGGATATTTGGATATTGTTTTTCTGCATCTGATCTGACAGGAACGGGGTTGGGGCTGGATAAAAATGCACACGCGCGCACACACACACACACAAGAGTAAAAACCGCGCTGAAGACACCAAGTGTGAGAAAAGGAAGACGAACCAGCCAGGCTTCAACGGTGAGGTTCAAACAGCTCTGCAGCATCGAATACAGGAGATTGTGCTCGTTGAGACGAAGGACGAAGCTGTGTTTTCACGCACACACACACACACACTCCTTTAAACGAGCCTTGGCCACACAGCGCAGCGTACTCAAGACAATACCTTCTTTATCACCAGAGTCGGTCGCTCATCTTAAAAAAAAAAAAAATTAAAATTAAAATAAATAGAAAAAAAAAAAAAAAAACACCACAAGCTCACCCACAAAACATCAGACCTACGACGAGTCATTCTGCGAGTTCCATTTCAAAATGATACAGTATACACGCTTTAACAGGTACAAAATGACTGCTGGTATGAAAACGATATTCTACCCTAAAGACTCAGACGTGACTTTTTTTTCCTAAAAAAAACCATTTTGGAATGAAACCCTCCAGATATCAAAGCGGTAACACTGAGGTAGGATGAATTTGTGGTGCTCCAATAAGATGAAGCTCACCAACTCTGCAGCCGTCAGGGTTGGAAGGTGTGTTTGCTGAGGTTCAAATGGCTACTAAGGGCAAGACGTGGCTACCTGCAGAACAAACGCACGCGTTACAGATTCAGTAGCATGACGAGGATCCATTCAGTTTCAACTGCGGAACGAAACAGTGACGTGTGTCAAAGACGCTTATGGATGAATTTAGATTTTTTTTTTTTTTTTTTTGAGTTGTGTTCTGACTTGATTCACTTTAAAGTAAGATGACCAGACTGAACCGGACATTTCTACCCGAGGGACTTTTACCGACATAAACTGCCCACTTAAATAACGATGACACGGACTGAAATAACTACACGAATGCTGCAGCTCTGCATTTCAGTATTAGTCACAAGAACTGCACCAAAAGAATAAAAAATAAACAAAACAAAAAAAACTATAAAATAATAACACAGCGGGATGACTGTAGCAGCTGTTCACACACATATCGATAATGGAAGAATGTGGAGAGCACTGAGGAGGAAGACTGCAGGATGGTCCAGGAGGCTCCGACTGAGCCCGTCTGCACTGACAGTGATCGTCCGAGTCCTGCACAGTTACACATGTACACACACACAAACACACACACACACACTCGGTCCATCTGCCGGGTCCCTCACTCCACCGCGAAGCCACAGGTCTCCTCGATCGCTGTCAGCAGCTTGTCGTATAGCTTGTCGTAGCTCTCGTAGGGTGGAATGTCGATCCGATTAAAGCTAAAAAAAACAAAAAAAAACAAAACTGAATGAACACTAATAATGTGAACTGACCTAATGGATGAGGTTCTAACATTAACATGCATCCAGAGTATAGAACAGTTGCTCAGGCTGATGTAATATTAAACAATAAAACCACTGTTAGCTCATTATTGTGATTCAAAGCGTCTGAAAGGAAACAAGACGTCTGAATATAAACTTTCACTGTGTTTTCGTGCTGAAAAAAATTGCACATTTAACCCTTTCTAATTTCTATAATCGTAGGTGTTTTCGAACAACTATTGGATTAAACTGACAGCTGGACGGGATCAGTTAAACCCTGGGCCATTCGTTTCCAGTTGGAATCATTTCAATGTAACACAAAACGGTGGATTAGTCGATGGCGAAGCATCATGTGAATCCTCCTGAGACTCAGAAAAATAAAAGTTAGGATTTTTTTTTTTTTTTATTCAATAATTACCTTGATTGGAAACAGTATAAAGGAATGAGATTTTCTGATGCATTATTCCTTTATTATTATTATTTTTTACCCTCAACCCTCGCCGCAGGGCACTGTCATCTGTCCATCTGTCCGTCTGTATGTGCAAAAACTTTGGTTTGGACCGAAAGCCAAGGGTTTTCAATTGCGAGCATGTTCTGGTATTTCGTGGAATGTCCTTTGCAGTGGACAGCATTTTTACCCAACAAAGCTGGGAAACTTTTGTCCCCTATAGAGGACAAAAGTGCATTACTGGTCTCATGAGGATATAAATCCAAAACAAAACTCGCAATCATCGCTTCATAATGTGACCTTTGTTTTTGCTCTTCTTTGTGCTGTTCAGTGGTAGAGAAATGATACTTCTTGGATCTGTTCAGCTTTAAGTTGACATCAGTTAGCCGTTAAGTGTGTAGGTATTTGGCTTTTTAACATAAAAGGTGTTTGTAGAGTTCAAATTAAATGAATATGTAAAAAAAAAAAAAATTCCTTCCTGTTTTTAGTCGTGTTCGAGCTGAAAGCTGAGGGTTAGACTCTCTGCAGTGACTTTGGCTGAATGTGACCTTATCTGTGTTTTAGTTTTGGTGCTTGTGAGTGAAATCATTTGTGTGTCCAGGTGCACAGAACACACACCAGGTATGGGCTTTGGGTAGATTGTTGGTGTTGGCATCAATCTGGTGGATGGTGAAGAGTCTGGGCCCGGCAGCACCTGCAATCAAAACACAAAGACGGTCAGTATAAGATTACTCGCTGCTAAACTGCTTGTGCTTTTTAGCCGATTAACTTCTCCCACGTACAATATGACCTCTGTGTCCGAGTAGTACAACTAAACATGCTTCCAAAATCGCTGTTTTCATTACGCTTTATTGGCGTCTAAAAACACATTCCACACATAGTAGTAGTCATACCCCTCCTATAAACTCCAATATTTTAACTCTAACAATCAAATTGGTCTTACCTTTATAAACACACAAGCCCTTTTGTTTTAAAACATGCACAAAAAAAAAAACAGCGGTACGTTTTACAGTTTGTGCAGTGAGTCATTGAAGGACCTTGTAAAGCTTTGAAGCCTTGCAGTGGGACTCTGGACGACCCGGTCACAAACTGCAGCAGCCGGGCTCTCCTCTCCTCGTCAAACGACTCCACGGCTTTCCAAAACCACTTGACGATGTTGCTGTCGGGGGTGCAGTGCTTCAGACGGGTGTTGGACTTCCAGTCGGAGATGTCGATCTTTCCCAGTCCGCACACGATCAGCTGAAAACACAGACCAAGCGTTGAAGTCGATGTGCAACATTCCTTTGTGAAGATGGAAAGGGGTTTGCTTTTAGATGAGCGCGTCGTACCTCCAGTTCCTTCTCGTCGAAGGCTTTGAGCAGGTGCTGTGGGATAACCTCATTGAAGCCTTTCTGCAGGGCTAAAAACTGAGCCTCGATACCGTGCAGGAAACGCCAGTTGACATATAATCTGGAAGGAAACAGAGGCATAAAGAAAAAGTAATCAGAGAGAGTTTGCTGTTATTTTACTCGTTTTGATCCAGTAATACCTCTGCTTTTACCTGGGATTCCAAAGGGGATTTCCACCTCTACTCAAAACACTAGAATCTTATCATTTTGACTGTATTTAAAGCTCAAATCACAGGTGGAAAAAAGTGGCAAAAAAGAAATGTAGCCTATTTTGGGTGGATTTTGAAAAACCTTCTGCAAAATTACTCAAGTAAAAAAAAAAAAAAATTCCATCAATCCTAAATTTTCCCAGAAAAATGTCCTTAGTTGGAGGGTAGGACTTTTCAAACTCCCTGAAATTCTTGAAGGGCATGTGATTAAAAAAAATTAAAAAAATCAGGCACCACAAATATTACCATGAATTATTTTAAACAGGTAAATAAATTCTTGTTGTTAGAAAAAGGGCAATGATGGACATTCATTTACTTGTGTCGTTGTCGGACCCCCGTCCATACCTGACATACTCCTTCTTGGTGTCCTCTGAGACCGGGAGGCTCTTGCCGTTGGGTTTGAGCTCGTGTTGAATGATTTCTCCGTATGCATTGTGCTCCACGCAGAATGTGTGGTCCAGGACGCCTGTGATGTCGTTGTCCCTGAGCAGGAGGAGGACAGGATCAAGAGAGAGGTGGCATTTTATTAAAACATGAATTAGCGCTAACTTTTAGAAAATGAGGGTCTATTTATTTTATTCCTCGATGAAAGATTTCACTTAAAAAAAACAAAAAAAACAACCAACACTGTCAGTATTGCAAAGCTTAACCCTATGTTTTATTCAGATTATCTGGTAACTTATATAATAACTTGATTTCTGCCCTTTTAACATCCTCTCTATAACCTTCACAGTTAATAATGGTTAAGTAACAGGAATAGCAGAAGATGAAATTATTATAGGAAACATTGACATTTCTATAGTCACATAAAAACAAGGCACACATGTAAAAAAAAACAACACATCTCCACTAAAGATGCAAGAAATGGATAAAACCTGAAAGCATGTTTCAGTTTTTCTAACAGCAGAGGGCACCACAATCACTGAAATGACTAACTTCAGTGGTAAAGTATGTGCACCTTCTAATTTTTTTGTTTTAGACCTGTTTTATTTCCACAGCCCACCTGCAACAACAACTCTGTCGACCAATTTTCATTGTTCATCTGTTAGTTTTGTTCTGCAAATGTATAATCACAAAGCCAGTGTACAGTTACAGGCACAGTAAGACATTCAATTGGAGGAATCAAAAGTCTTACAGGATCCAGACGAGGCTGTTGTGGAGATCAGGGTCAACGGACTCCATATCATCCAGTGTGATCGGTTTTCCTAGCAGCTGTTTGTAAAAGGGCAGCGTGAAGCCTCCGTCAATGTAGTGGCCGTGGAAAACTGCCATGCCCATGATACGACCCACGAAGTGGAAATACGACAGGTGCTCCTGCAGATCAAACAGGACTGTTAGTACGACAGCATTTATACACACGATCACTGCTGAGGTAAATATGTTAGTGTTGACTGTAATAACACCGAAACCTTAGGATTTTTCTTTTTTTTTTTTTAATACATGTAATTTTGGAGAAAACCTGATACAGTACATTAACATTCTAAATGTATGCAACTTCAGTTAATTGGTATGTTTTCTTAATTTTCTATGACATCACAGGATTGTTTTTGTCTTTTCATATTTCCGCCTGGATGCATAAGTGATAAGTTTTGTGTATTTAATTAATTCCTACTGGGTTGACAGCAGAGTCGGGGTTAATCTGCAGAGTGTAGATGTCATCTCTGGAGTACTGGAACAGGCCGTAGTACGGGTTCAGCATCTCGTGGGACAACAGGTATAACCATTCCCTAAGTATGAGCACAAGAACTGTTAAAAATCTACTTCATGAAACTGAAAAACCACATACTAATATATCTTATCCATTACCTTGCCACCCCGCCATAATCCAGTCCTTCCTCTCCTCTGAACTTGATCATCAGTCTTTTCCAGAGATCTTTCGGGCGCATCTTCATCACCTGTCGATACGACTCCTACGATGCGACACATACCATGAATGAATGTTTCACATGGTAGAAAAAAAGAAAAACCAGCGGTAATATCAAAGAGCGAGCATCGGCCCTCTGTAATATCACTGAACTGGTTCCATGGAAACATACGAGAGGGGTTTGAACATACAAGTTTGACATGTTTTAAATCACATGACCCTCAGTTTTACACAGATGGACTTAAAGGTGTATTGACCTGTTGAAAAATAAACATCATAACTTTAACACCCCCCCTCCCCCACCCTGACTGTCCTTTTTCCACAAACCTTTTGAAGCCCCCTCATTTTACTAACTAGTGTTGCTGGTTTGTTTATACACAGTGTGTGAAGAACCTCAAACCAAAGATTGTTTTTGGGCACCGTGTGTGTATGTAGTTCCAGTAAAAAGTAAGGCAAACCTATTTGTACAACACATTTCAGACACATAACTCATGGTGCGTCACTTAAAGGATTAAAACATGGACATAAAAACATTCAAGTAAGAGGGATAAACAACAGCGGCATGTTAACCAGTCCGAGAACTCCTACTGTACATCCAAGCACTGAACCCATATCAATATGCAAACTGCAGGTTTAGTCCTAAAACACTAATAATATTTAAAGATCTGAAGTCTTAAAGTTAAATACTGATAAAGATAAATAAGATGAATAGTTTTTGATGGATTCTACCCTCTTTCCTTTCGTATACCTTTCTACCCTGATGTTTTTCTTCCTTTTTTACGCAACAAACAACAGCTTTAGGTGCTAGTAAAACACAGATATTTGGACTTGCTCGTACTATAGTCGTGGTTTTGAGACTGGAGTTGTGGAGTCTCGAGTCTGCAGATGAAGTGTGCTCGACCACACAGCTCGGCTGCAGGCAACAGCTGAGACAGAGCTCAGGAATGTTTCCAGCTCTTCAACATACTGGCAAGAATCGAAAGTGTTCAAAACGCTGAAAATGGCCTCTGCGTTAAAAAGGAGCGCATACTGAGCCTATACTTCAGGACAACGGCAGATAGGAAATCCCACCAGAATCACCTTTAGTATTTGTGCACTAACACGCACAGGTTGCCAGGACTAAACTACAGCACTGGTTCCTGTTTAAAACCTCAAGTGGATTTGCAGGGCTGCTTTTCACACTTCACTTTCCCCTTCCACAGCTGTCACGTCAAAGGGAGATGAAGTCATATTTTTCATTGCTCAACTTGTAGTTATGAAGTTATGTCTGGCCCCGAATACTTGCCACTGCTGCCTTCGCTCCTTTCCTCACCCTCTTCTTCCCACCCTCCCCATCTCTTTAGCTGCTGAAATCATCCAGAAAGAATGCCTTGCCTTGGTAGAACAAATGAATAAGAGAGCAAGAAGAAGAAGAAGCGACGGAGGAGGAGAGAAAAAGAAAAGGAGAAGGAGGTTTCTGTGGCGCAGTGAAGGCTGTTCTGGTCTGCTTTTCTTTGGATATTATACAGAGTTTCTGAGTACTGGGTCTGTGCTGCCTCGGGCCGTTTTCTGGTGCACATCGTAAACGCGGCGAAAAAATGCCAGTAAAATTCTGAGATCTGTGTTTCTGAGCATTCTGCTATTGTTGTTGTGGATAGTTACAGAACTCATGTCAACATGTGATCATTGGCAAACCAGATGATGAATTTACCAACGCATAGTCGACACACATCACACAACTTCTGCGTTGTAAATAATATACTTGTGTGTTTACGGTTCGACAAGCAGGTTCCATTATGGGTGCAGTTCGAGACATATTTTACCTGAATCCTCACAAAAAGTACAAAGTTCATGAAGGAAAACCAGTTTTATAATCATGTCAGTCTAGATGAATAATGTACAATGGTAGGTGTGTACTTGTGTTTTGTTTGTTTTTTTTACATTGGTTTTATGGTTTCCTGACTTTCCGTGAAAGTCTACAACATTTATACACTAGGTGGGTGGTTGTGTTCAGGTAAATTCTAACCTCAGACAGAATATATTAGTAGTTACTGGTTCAATGTTGGTTTGTTCTGTCACAAATATAAATATATATATATATATATATGTGTGAAGAAAACCCACATAAACAGACAAAAGAAAGACTGACAGCAATGCCGTTTCTAAAAGTCATTAAAAAACATTAATACAATAAACCTTTAAGATCTCTCACAGAGAATTTAAGTCATTTTTCAGTAGTTTTGAAAGCAATGGTTTGTTTTGTGATGTGAAGTCCATCTAAACTACATATGAAAATATCAAAATACTCTAGACAGCAGAAAAGGACTAATCCTAAATGAGTTGAAAAATAAGGACACACCATTACAACACCAATTTATAAATTACAACACTATTTTAAGTGCATTTTTATCATGGTGTTTGTGCATGTTATTTTAAAACACTCATTTGTTTTTTAGATGTAAACTTCTGCTTTACCTCGAAGATCTCTTCACGGCACACCTCGATGCGACAGTGGCCAGCCTGGGGTTGTTGCTGTGACAACTCCTGCCGCAGAATCTTCAGCTTCTGCACCAGGTCCCTCTTGTACTTGGGCACTGTCAGGCACTCAGCCTCTTCAGGCAGCTGGGCGGGGGACAGAGGCTGCTGAGGACCTCCGGGACCGACCTGCTCCTTCAGCTGACTCGGGTGACTGGAGAGATAAAGGTGGATTGGAGGGGAAGGAGAGTGGAAGAAGTCAGTAGGAGATCAACAAAGTATGAAAGGGCAGAAGGGAAAAGACTCATGTTGGGATGATTCATCATTCGTTCAACAGCAGAACTGTACGGTTAGCCCCGGGCTGTTCTTTCCAAGGGACAATTACCTTTAGGTGCATTACAACTGATATTTTTGTGCAGTGCTTTGACAACAGTGGATGTAATACAGGCACACAAAGACAGAGGAAAAAGGGAAATGTCCTGTCGGGAATTCCCCATCCTGCACATCTCAAATATCTTCTAACCACTGAACTGGGGAGTGTTGTTATGAGTTCTGATATTTTCACTCTAGATCACAACCTCCTTAGAAAGGAGGAATAAACAGAGCCTTCAGCAATGAGCCAATCTGATCTAGACCTGTGGACAAGCTGGGCCTTTGACCAGACTTTTGGTAAATACCACCACCAGGAAAGACAGAGAGAGGGAGATAAAGCCTGAGTAAGCAGACTCAAAGGAAAAGAAAGAGAGAAGGGAAAAACATGCACAAAGCAGAGCAGTGTAAGGGTAGCTGGTGCCCCTGGGCAGGACATTTGGACAGATAAGTCAATGTTCTGCATCCATTACACAGCTGTGTTTCTTTGATTTCAACTCTTGTCCATTCTCAAGACATATTTACATCCCGACAGCCAAACCTGATCCCTGGTAGGTACCCCTGCCCAAACACAAACCACAGCTGAAGGGGGGGGGGGGCTCAACATTGCTGCAAACTTCCTGTTTTGTTTTTGTTTGTTAACATGAGGCTGAAAGGTGTGAAGGACTCTTGTAATTTATGTATTTTATCAAATCTAAAGACAACTTACCCTGTTAAATGTAATGATATTATTATTATTATTATTAAAGTTCTATCTAACAATAACAATAAGAATAATGTCATTTTTAAACATAAAAAATACAACCAATGCAGTGTCTATAGAAGCTTAACTTGCAGACATTTTACAGACCTTCTCCCTGGTACTTTTAAGAAGAATACTAATAAGTCATAGAGGCTAAAAGAATACCAAGTAAATATAACAAACACCACACAAGCAAGAACATACTGCAACACAGCATAAGAAACCTGAAAGTAAGGTTAGACCAACATAAACTTACAACTGCAAACAAAAAAAGAACAATAATTACATATCCAAGTGTTGACATTGTTGTCTTTTTTTAAGGAATGGGAAACAAAGTGAGAAATGTAACTCGCTGGAGGTTTTTTCGCCATCATTACTTTGGGTCGGCATAGTCTATAAAATACAATCTTTGCGAAGGTGATCCACGGTCAGTATTCTCGCTCTGGCCTGCTCCAGCCCTCAGTGTGGTGTTAGTGGTGGGATGCCTGGGTGGGCCTTGTAAAAACATAATCCATCCCTGCCTTCGACAGGACAGCGACCCTCATTTTCCTGTGGGGAGATGCTGAGTTAGCAGAGGGCCCCTTAAAAGAAGCCACTGTCCTCCGGTGGGAGGGGAGCATCGAGGCTGGTGTTGGCCAAACAAAGGCGACACACCAAGAGGTCTGAATTGGTATAAAAAGGGAAGAAAGGCCTTCTAGCACAGCAGCACACAACCACCCACTTATTCCGACACTCCTTGCACACTTGGGTTGTCTGGTTCAGAGGGTTGAAAAAGGCCTCATCTATTTGGGCTTTCCAAACTAAACGGGTGCAGTGTTTCACCAGTCTATCCCTGTATAATCAAGTCGGCTGCTATTTATTTTATTGGCAGGCGCTGGGGCTCCTAGCATGTCAAAGAAAGGGTAAGACTGCAGCAAAGCAGTCCTGAAAACCACTTTAGGAAGGAGGAAGGGAAGAAAAGATGCCCTTAAAACAAAATGGAATGAGTTGCTTTTGGCTGGAGGGCTCAAGAACCATATAATAAAGCGTAATTTCAGCGCACTTTTTTTTCTTCTGAGGGCACGGCGTAATTAAAAATATGCTTCAACATAGTTCGTCGTCTCTGGTTTCCAAATGGGACGAACGCTGCAAATTTGATGGCAAATATAGAAAATACAAACACAGCAAAGCTGAAAATGTACCGAGCCAAAAGTGAAATGGTTCCTATTCCTGTGACAGCTTGGGAGAAATATGACAATTTGGGTGAAATATAAACTTTTAAAGTCAATGTAAGAGCCAGAGGATTTTTATTATTGTTATTTCGAGGTAGAAGGAGCAGGGGAAAAGGAGACGGGGAAGTGGAGAACTGAAGGAATGAACATTTGTAAAGGCTTGGATCACCTGCACCTGAACCTGCAGAGTCATGATAGGACTTTATTGGCTGTGTGTGTGTGTGTGTGTGTGTGTGTGCCCGCAGGAGAAAGTACTGCTTTTCCATGGCAGCTTGCACAGGTGGGCTATAATGAGTGCTGAGTAGGTGTAGTGGTGTTAAAGCCACATAAGCCACCCTCTCTGCCCCCCGCCCATCCCAGAGAATCAAAGGGCCCTTTATGCGTCCATCTGCTCCAAGTATCAGCTGGTGCCCTCCTCTTTACACTTACTGCCTAAAAAGCAGGAGAGGACAGAGGCATTGGCCAAACAACCACCACTGCCAACTCAATAGAACATTAAAAGTGTGAGCATGTGTGCAAAGAAGTATTTAGAGGGGAAACTGCCTAGAGTGATCACATCTGTCCAGGTCAAGAAGGATTAAGAAAAAAGGACAATTATTGCAACTCAGGCTACGTTTAGACAGCAGGTCTTCACGCATAATTATTTTGTGTGTGTTCGTTCATATTACATATTAAATGTGACTTCTATCAGTTTTGAGTATGAACTGAATGTAACCCTGAAGTGACCCACAGGTATAAAAAGGGGTCCTAAAATAATACATGAACACACACGCACGCACATCATACAAATTGGATTTATGACCACATATGAAAGTGGCACGGGTTGGATTTGAAAAAAATAAATGTATTTGCGCTGTTCAAACTGTCACATATGGGCAAAAAAAAAAAAAGAATTTGGGCCACATTTGCCTACAATCTGAACGTAATGTTAAAGCAGAAACTTAAACTAATTACTAATATCTATCCAACAACTATTGACCTGTTAAAGGTTTTCTCAGTCATTTATAAAATGGCAGAAAATGTCAAGATAGTGTTACTGTCATACAGGAGTAAACAAATCAGTTTATACTCACTGTAAGAAAGCTGGAGGCAGAGAATTACACAAATTATACAGTTATCAATTGACAACAAATCAACTAATAAAATGTCATGGGTCTATTTTATGTGACCCTGAACTTATCCTTCATCTGCTGCTTAGTTTAGCAGTGATGAAGATTCCAATGAATTGCTGCAGTGTTTTTTTGGGGGGGGATATTTCGATACCTGTTATATTGGGACCTGTATGTTGTGTGAAGAAATGCCCTATAACTAAACCCCACCCCATCAGCTGCTCATCCTTTACTAAAACATATGGACTTGAGCATCAGCCTCCTGTTACCTCAGCAGCCTCCTCCTGCAGTTCCTCAACTGCAATGTTCTCTCTATTTTTAAATCCTTCAATCCGATCAATGGAAACTTCTAAACTGTTCAGGATTGCTGCCAACTCTTGTCCCATTTTACACACCGAGGTGTCAAGGAGGCATTACATGACCGGGCATTATCAATCCACTTGATGAATGTGGCTTCAACCACGGGTGTTTTCTCCATGCACAATCGTTTTATGTCCTTTTTCATTGACACAAAACTTCACCAGCCTCAGCGTAACCAGACTTCTTGATCGCCATGAGCACATTATTTCAACAGCTTTTGTACAGGAATCATTCGGTCTGTGCTTTGCGTGTAACTGTGCAAATTCATACCACTTGCTAAGTTCTTACATGTGCACATTTGCACCTGTTCCCTCAGTACAGGAAGTGCAGGAAACCAGCAGCAGCCAGACAGCGGTGATGTGACTGTCTGCAGCCTAAAATATATTGTTTCTGAAGACACTCAAAAATAAAACTGGGCAAAATGTTACCATCAGAGAATACTCCGCTATGCTTGCTGATTTCATTGGATTGGCGTGCATAATTATCTAAGAAACAAATGTAGATGTAACAGACAACTCTGTCCACAAATATAAACTATGATGGTAAAACACAGCTGATTGTTTTTTTTTAATTTTTAAATTGACCATCTATAGCCCTATAAGCCCTGAAATAATCCAATATGTGAGGTGGAAAAGTAAAGTAGAGAATGCTAAATATTGTCGAGACTAAGGTTATATAGAAATATATAAGGATTGGTGATTTATTGCAATTGCATATATGTTCATTATTCAAGGTTAAACATACTACACACCCACAATTTACCAAATATAATCATCACGTCTTAAAACATCAATGCAAATGTTGATAAAAATGTCATGAAGATTTATGCTTTGGTTGGGAAAATACCTGCTGATGCCCACTAAACCTAAATTCAGTGCCAACTAAAAATACTTTGAGCAAACACTGATGTAATCTTTTAGACATATATTCCGTGCTGCAGTGAAGGAGGAAGTTAAGTATGTGAGAGACAGTGCGGCAGACCACAGTAATGTAGCTGTGTCTGACTCTGACAATTCGGTGCCTTCATCAGTCTGAGATCGACAGCACCAGACACGCTGAAACCATAATGTGCCCCGCTAGATCTGAAGATGGCAATTCAGACTTTAGACTTGCATTTCAAGCACAAAAGGCCCTGAAAGTTCGCTTACTGTATGAAAAATTTAATTAAAAGCAATACATTTGATGGAGACAAAGACAGAAATGCTTCAAATGAACTAGGGAAAAAAAGCTTAAACAGTAGAATGAAGTGACAATATTATGTTGACAAAACGCTACAGAGCTTAGATAGAACTCCAAAGCCCTGACAGTCATCCTGTGTGACCACTCGGCATCAGTTTCCGGAAATAGAAACAAACTTTCATTATTTTTATGTTTTACTTGCCAGTGCTCTTTTCTATCATCAAGGCTGACAGCTTAGCTAACACTGAGTTTTTATTTTAAGTCCACCAATTGCTTTTTTTTTTTTTTTTTTTTCAGGCTGTCTCCTGGTTTAATCAAAGCAAGTCTCTCCCCTGTAGCTGTAGCTGACCACCTTTGTTTTAGTCTTTGCCAACTGCTGCATTTAATCTGTTTTGTGTCTGTCTGCAGGAACAACAACATTAAAGAGAGCAAGATGCACCCAAACAATAATGAAAATATCTTCCAGGGATACAATGGAAACAAAGAAACAAACGAGCTGCTCTTTTCTTTTCTGCACTCTCTCTGCAGCGTACATAGTTTGCTTTATAACTGCCTGCCACAGAAATACAAAAAAGAAAATCTGCACAACGACACAAGGTCTAAAGAATAAACAAAGATGGAAGTTAAAGAAAAAAAACAAATTTGCACTGCAACATAAGGCAGCAAACTAGCTTTGACATGCAACAGCCCACAACCACTACCTCCATTCTCTCTAAACTGAGACAATGTCAATGTGATGTTGTATTTCATCAAGGTCAAGGTGTGTGTATGTGCATTTGTGTGTGAGAATCTGTGCAGATGTTGGGTGAAATATTCCTAAATCCTGGCGTTTATAAAAGTCAGATGTTCTGACACTGAGCCAGCAGAGAGGCTGATAACTTTAACAGTTTTTAGAGCACAGCAGTAGGCGGAGAGCAGCAGAGGAGAGAGAAGGACAGAGGAGACGAGAGGGGGGGGGGGGCGGTGTAGTGATGAGAGGATAAAAAGAAACGAACAAGGACAGTAGGATAGAGGAGAGATAAAACGTCACATAAGGCAGACTGAAGCTGTAACTTGGCACGCTCATGCAGACTAGTTCTACTGGTTTCTTTTTTTAACCTGAAATACTGCACGACCTGATAATGAGTTTTGAGAAAGGTTAGCACACAGCAATGAAAAATGTCAAATTCCCAAAACGCTGTACATATATAGTAGGGCTGTTGTCTCCCCATGTGGAGACAACTTCGGGTGTTTAGAACTCAGGCTCTGCACAGTAAATGATCCAACATCATGTCTGTGCTATTGGACCCATTTAGACACCCAATAAAACTGTCCTTGAGTCAAAGTGGAGAAGATGCTCAGTTTGAAGAAACAGCTGCATTAACTGGGTCTACTGTAAAAGCTGCTTTAACAGAAGTACAGCGTTTATATACAGAAATATGCAAACACATAAGTCCTATTTAAGCATAATACCCTGAGACACACTTCAGTACAATCATGCCCACTGGGTGTTAGGGACTCCAAACGTGGGTAGGTCTTCTTTTATTGCATGCATTCAGACACATGCTATATTGAGAGCTCACCTTTGAATTTCTATATTTATGTTTGGCAATGTACAAATAAGCACATCTCAACCTCATGAAGCTTGTTCCAATTAAGTTTTATTAATCAGCACACACCATAAAAAAGCAGAACCAGCAATCAAACCTTGTTAATTTTGACCTTTTCAGGGTTTTAAAACTTTGTCTGGACTCTCTCAAATCTGTCCTAATAAGGAGTCAGACATGCCGCTAATGATGCTGCCTGGATAACATAGCTGAGCTTTAACTCACATCCAGAGGCAGTTCTGACACATATGGATACTATTTGACCAAATGACCATTTCTTGGGGTCCATTTCTGTTATTGCAAGAATGTCTGACTAAGAACTTGTACTAAAAAGTGTAGAAAAAAAAAACCAAACAGTGGCTATGAGAACCAGTGCTAAGCTAACAGCTGCTGCGCTACCACATGTTTGATATTATTTTCCAGAGGTCGGCTTCACCAGGTCTCTGTATAGGCTTAGCAGCATACGAGCTGAGCCTTAGTGGAGGCAAACTGCTGACAGAAAGCACAAACATACTGAAAGATGGACTGACAGCCCCCTCCTCCCCTCTCAAAAGGGATAGTCAGTGTGTGTTTAACTTGAGTAACATCCACACTAAAGAAGGTTACTGAAAATGCACACACAGGCCAGCTATTCCCCTGTGGAAAAGTATTACACTCAGCATTTTCACTCGTGATAGTGCATCAGTATGTATGTGGGTGAAGCTTTGATTGACTGGCTGCTGAAACTGCTATACATGACAGCTGGGGTGACTGTATGAAAATGTTTCCACCTTTGTAGTGGTTGAAAAGTGCAAGTCTATGTATGCACATTTTCTGCGTTGAAGTTCAAACATGGACACATCTGACTGGAATCATGTCTGTGAGTGTGTGTGTGGGTTACCTGAGGTTAGTGTTTTGGCTGTCCATTGCCACACGGGATCCATTTGGACTTGGGCTGCTCGAGAAAACAGGAGAGAAGATGGAGAGAAAAACAGAGGGAGAAAGAGACAAAGAGAAGAGGAAAGGATATAAAAGAGTGAAGGATTAGAACACAGAAAACAACAGGGGACAGGAAGGAGAAAAAAAAAAAGGAAAAGTGATACAGGACAGAATGCAAGAGGAAGTGCAAAAGTATAAAAAGATGCAACATCGGAGGACATTAAAGGAGAAGCATGAAAACAAGGAGGACGACAGCAAAAACAACAACGCACAACAAGGTACATGGACAAATACAAAGACAGGAAGTGAATTAAAAGGCAAGAGTCAGTGAGATTTAAAGATAAAGGAGGATGGGAAAAGGCCATTGGCAAGAATATGAGACAGAGTAGGAAAGAGGACAAGGAAAATGGAACAAAAATTGACGGTGTGATGAAAGATGCTATAACCAACAGTGATCATCTTACAGCAGACATTTTCACTACTAGTTCTGGATTCATGACTTAAGGCAGATCTGTCATTTCTTCACGTATGTATTTCAGCATCATCCGAGTTAAAAATACATCGGCTATCAGCTTTAGTAACTGCTGTTGGATCCCTGCTAAATCTTGTCCATAACATATAACAATGCATCAAATGGGTAAAACTTGCATAACTGGAACACCACTGTGTAACTGCCAGATTCTAGTCTTTTCCTTTCTTCCTGTTTTCAAATACTTTGCCTTTATTCAAAATTTCTTGGTATGCATTAAATCCAACATTTTGTTTAAGATTAGAGCAAGCAGCCTCATATTACATGGTTTCAAAATAAAACAAATCTGCTTTTAAGTATTCTTTTACTGTTACTCTACTCTGTGTCTGTCTGTCCTCACTAGCCTCTATCATACATGACAGAGGAGTTGAAAAATATAACTGGAAAATTCCCAATTTTAACAGTCCTTCACAACACATACTTGACACTCAAAGTACATGAACATCCTGCCCTGCGGTTTAAAATGACTCAAATGAATGATATGCTTACTTGAGGACAAGATGCAGGTTGGCAGACAATCGTGGGTCTGTGAATTGTGTTGTCCGATTGTTGTGGTCTACAAAGTAGACACGGCCTGTGGCGGTGTTTCTGATCTCCCAGCCTGGCGGCAGGGGGCCCAGCTCCTCACAGTTCACATTACTCAGATCCCTGAACAAAAGAATACAAACTTGAGTAACAATGATACTTCATTCTACATAACACCGCTGGCTTTGCACTATACCATCACACTGAGTCCTCTTACTGCTCGAGGACTATAGCACACCACTGTATAATTCAGTGGGCACTAGAGATGGCAAAAAAAAAAATGGAAAAATCCTTTCCCCAATATGTAAATAATTAACACTAAACCAATGTAAGAGTCTTGTCTCTTTAATGGCTACACATTTCTACCACTGTGCATAGCTTGGACAACTGCTTTTCATTTAATATTCTTGCTTTTCTTCCAATTAATTGTAGCTAGAACACAGGAAATCAATTACCTAAATCATGTGCAACGGTCTCCAGTCAGATATGAAAATGTGTTGGTAATTCAGGCTGTTAGATGTTTTGCTAAATTAAGTTATAGTTGACACCAACAATTTCTGATAAACATTTGTCAAATTCATTAGCTATTTTTCCTTTCTGTGATTTATTTTTTTAATGTAAATATTTGTACATGTCAAATGGTATATATATATGACTGCAACCCCATATGAACCATGTTAACTGTGCTACTACTGGGCTTAGTCAGGATATACTCGTAAAAACAGATAAAGATTAAATAAAAATAAAGTAACATTCTTACAACAGCAGGACATATCCGTTTTTTAAAGTTCATGACAGCATTAATTGGCTCATTGTGTTATGAATGAATAAACCTTTACCTTTAAGAAGGATAACTTAGTCATCCAACATCCATGATGTATGTAATTATACATTGGTTACGATGGAAACTAACCAATAAAAACAAAGAACTTTGAGAAAAACATATTCAAGGGCCAAAACATTGTGACTGCTTCCTCCCTGACAAGGTACTTGCTCTAATTTCTTGATTTTTGTTCTCTCTTGTACACTGACATCCTTATCAGAAGAAACCTAAGCCCTGATCTGGGACAGCCTAAGGAGAACTTGTTCTGTGTGTGTGTGTGTGTGTGTGTGTGTGTGCTTTGTCCTTGTGTGAAGTGAGGACACATCACTCAGGGACAAAGAACATGCCTCGATGCACTCATCACAAAATACTTGGTCATTTTAGCAGCTCTGTCCAAAATGACCAAACCCAGAAGTTGCTGCTGCGAGTTGGATGTTGGACACATGTACTTCATCACTGAGCGGCAGCTATACAAAGACATGGCCAAAAAATGTAACGCAATAGCAGTGCTTGCAATCTCTGGTGAATTGACTAGTGTGCTATTGAGAGTTGGTGAAACAATATGATTGAAAGCAGAACTGCTGGCCTGTGGTGCATTCAGCTCAACATCTGTCCAAACATTTACTTCCAACTCCACGTCGGACTCAGGGGTCATTTGTTTGGCTGATCCTGAACTGAGCCTGAAATTTGACTAATAAGATGTTTTTGAACATAACCATCCAGTCCGGTCATGTCCAGTTTGGCAATGTCGGTTTTGGCAATATATATATATCAAGATTATATTAGGATTCAAACAAAGTGGGCTGTCAACAATGCTGTGCAATTTATTACAATATAAAATAGCTGAATTAACAGTGTTTAAAGCAGCATATAACTTTCATCACAAATTTTTCTTCAAATTTGTAAAACCCCAATGATAGCCTAATTACTATTAATCCATTAGTCTTTCTGTGCTTACAACCATAAATCACTTCCCTCACGGTGAAGAACTTCGAACATGACTCCATCACAAGCAGTCTCTTTGTTTACATACCAAACATATACATCAAACAGGCCTTTTTGGAAATTGGAAAATGGAGAACAGAAATAAAACCTGGATAAATCTCAAAACCCAAAATGAGTGTATAAAGACGTTTACCTGGGCACCCGGGGGTCATGCCATGTGCTGACTCCAGTTTGTGTGTGGAGGAAGTAGACCTGACCCTGCTGAGTTGTTCTTTGCTCTAAAAAAAAAAACAATAAAAAAAATAATAAATAAATAAAGAGGACAAGAAGAAAATAGGTTAAAAACACGGCTCACACATTAATGTAATTGATGGTGGTATTGCTGCTCCGTGGGCTAGTCCTGGTGGATACAAACATGGATGGTTGTTTTGTTTGTTTTGGAAAAAACGACAGACTGTTTATAATGGATGTGACAGGCAAACTGTAGGAACACTGTTGACCCAAGAGTTTCTCAAGGTGTACGCCAAAGTAATCAATTAGTTCCTCTCTAGTCTCCAGGGCGATCCCAATAGGACAAGGGAAGTAAAATGAGAAGGAAATTCATCAAAGGCTTCCACAAGTGTTTTTCCTTGAAAAACGGTTAGTCGATACATCTTATTCACCCTGTTTTCTCTAAATGGTTGGTGTACGCTCTGAAAGTCACCCACTATTAATCTCTAAAACCAAAGGAAATGGAAAGGAAAATGCTGTATCATATGCCAAAACCACTAATATAATACACTGTAAACAAATTAAGGATCTGAGGACACCAAGACAAAAAACAAAATGGGCAGAAGGGATCTGATTTGCAATCCGTCATAGGTTTATTGGATCATCCACCTGATAGATGAATAGAGAGAGAGAGAGTATGTGTATGTGTGTGTGTGTGTGTGTGTGTGTATACTGTGCTGCCAGTGCTTATATTCACCCACCAATCCATCACTATGCCCCCACCCCGATTTCCTACTGGCACAACTCATTTCCTATTCACCTCTCCCTCTCTTTTTCCCCTTACACATTCCCTGTCTCTTTCTCTTTCTCTCTCACGCTCCGTCACCACACCCAGCCATGGTTCAGAGGGTTCAGCTGAGGAAGAAAGCCCACAAGCTGTTGGGCATCAGTGACTCACTTTGTCCAACCTCGGCCAGCCTCAGTGGACGTAGCAGGACATTTCAAAGGGGGCATAGGTCCAACAGTGCCATTTGAAAGCCCTGACATCCAGCGCCACCCTTAAAATAATAATTTATTTTACGGCCTTTTGCGGGGTGCACTGTGGTTAACTGTAAAAAGTAAAGCTTTTAAAAAAACAAAAAGGTCAGAGTCATTACTGTAGCTTTTGCAGTATTTTCCAACTAATTTGCATTTCCCAACATGGTTCATTGCCCTCAAGGTAAGTAAATCAATTGCAGTCATGAAAAAAGCCTAATAATCTAAAAAGCATTCTCAGGCCTGAACGAAAGAAAGGAATTTCTTGGTAATTCCTTCTTTCCTTTACTGTGGGAATATTACATCTTCAAAGCAAAAACACTGCAAATCTGCAAAATCTCTGGTTATATTAATGTTGTGGAAGTCACATCATCATGAAATGGTGCAGTAAAGGAAGGATTAAGCTATACTGTGTTTGGAAAAATAAGATACCATGAAATAGCAGTGTTTGATACACACTTAGATTTTCTGTACTTCTTTTGTTTTATTGTTGATGCTGCCTTTTCCCCTTAGTTGAACAAAAAAGATAACACTGAACTTCAAAGTAGTAGAAAAAAGGGTGACTGAGCCCAAGGACAGAGCAAACAGATGGAAAGAGAATCAGAGATGACACTTCAACTCCTTTTCTTTATCAGATTAAGGTCAATCAACACAGAAAACATATTGTATACTGAATGTTCAAAATCACCCTAAAAAGAGATTCACCATATAATGTACATACAGCAAATCTGAAGGCTTCCTTAAATACTAAATATACACCTTATACAAACTTTCAGTATCTGAGGTAGCTTTATTGTTTTTATATTGAACTAGATCTAGTATACTTCTCATTTCAAGACACTATACATATATACAGTATACTAATCATAGTGTAAACATCCAGAGAACTGGCTCTCACACTTAATTTGATTCTAATTTTACTTTGTTTACAGTCTTTTCAATGTGTGCATATCTCACATGTAACCCGTGGGCTCAGAGAAAGTGTTAACAGTATATATGTGTGTGTGTGTGTGTGTGTGACACTTGTATATCTCTCACCGTATCCCTCAGGCAGGTCAGGTGGTGTATGCAGGTGTGTTCGACTCATGTAGTTGCGGTGCCGCTGAGATCGAACCCTCCTCTCCTGGATCCGGTGTTCACCCGGTGGGCCACTGGCTTCAGCCCCATTAACAGGCGTCATCACTGGTGTGTTTTCATCCACCACACAGCTCAGAGGACGCCCTGATGGGCTGGAGTACTCTGATGCTGGCCTGAAAGACAGTATGATCATGAAGAAATTTCATCTTGGCTTTAATGTAATTTTATTTGTTAAACATTGCGTAAATAAAATATTTGTGCTAATCACTAAGAAACTGAAAAGAGTGGAAGTAAAATTAATATTTGATTAGCAACTAACCTACGTAAGAAATAAAATAAAAGCTAATATAGGAAACTGATTGGCAGTGAATTAAGAGTACACTGTAGCAAATGCATTTCTTTTTGTTATATTTAGACATACAGTAAAAAAAAAAAAATACAACATCTTATTTCACCAATCTGTGAGAGGAAAATTTTATTTCATGATTATGGTTAGGATTAGAGCGATATGAAGTGTTCTGAGCTGCATAGAAGCCAGCAGTAAAGACTCATGGGTGTATTTCTTACTTAAGTTGCTACTTAAGAACTGTTAACAAACAGACTGGCTTACACCTTGTTTAAGTATGTGTGTAACATGTCTGACCACAGTGTGGGTGTCATGTGTTTGTCAGCGCACAGCCTAGCTCCTCCCCCACACTATCATCCTCACTCCTATTTCCTATTTTGTTGCTGTCAGTTAAATTTCCCAAATCTCCCTTGTTTTGTCTTCATATTCTCACGTTTATCTTCTCAATCATTCCTTACCTCAACCTCCTTCTAAACTATGTTCATGAGCAAGATTACATTTTTTACAGGGCTAAATGACCAGATACTCAGGACTCCTTCATCTCATCTTCCAACTTAATATCATCGTTCCTACTTGTGTCTACGTTTGACCTCTTAAACCTTCCTCATGATTTCCTGTATGCCTAACCTCATTCTGTTCAGTAGAGATGTGTAAGAGTGGGTGAGGTGGTGCCACTTATTTGCCTAGTCCTCTAATGGCTCTGCTGATATGGTCTGAGTAGGAAGGCGACAGTTGTTCCTGTAGCAGCCGGGGCCAAGTAAAACCTGACTGGCCGACTGCTTGGCTTGTTTATTTAGTGTTTGTGTATGTGCATGTGTGATTGTGTGTGTGCTGAGTGTTGTAGTTTGGTGTTGTAAGGGGGGCTAAGGAAATTAAAAGTAATTCACTCATTAGCAACAGATTATTGCTATGTCGAGAGTGGGACAAAGCTAAGCAGAAGTTGTAATTTATTTTTAACACGTCCATTTTTTTTTTTACAGACACGCCCAAAGATTGTACATTACAGCAGTACACCTGTAATGCTCAAGGCAGGAAGTATACTCTTAAGAATATATAAAAAAAAGTCTGCAAACGCACCTGGTTGGTCTCTCCCATTGTGTCGTACGTGTGATGTGGTTCAGGTATTGTATGCGCCCAGAGGCGGTCCTCCTCTCTTCCCAACTGTTTCAATTACAAAGACATTTTTAAAGGGCATGAAATTGCAGCATTTGACAATAAAAATACCAGAAAAAAATATAAAACACTTATATGCCCTTTTCAGAAATTAAAGATAATCTACTTTAATACCACTGCAAACACTATATCCTTCTAATATGTCAAAGGAAATTACATTCATAAAGAGCTCTCAGTGAGCCAAAATCTAAGCTTGGCATGTAAAACACATGTCTAGTAGGTTTGTTCTGAAGATATTATAAATAGACAATCCCACACTAATACAAGCCAACAGACCCCCAAACAGCATTTTTTCAAGATGCATTCTGTGTCTACGACTTTTATAGAATAGCTCAAAAGATATATGGGAGAGTTCAAGCTAAAGCAAAGTACTGAGAAAACCAAAAACAAAAGTCAGTTTTAGACAGACGAGTAGAGCACAGAATAGAATAGAATAGACTTTATTGGCAGTATTGGTATATTGGAATTCTTGTGCATTTCCCTGAGTCACAGAGTTAGAAAAGAGAAAAAGACATGAATAAAATCAGAAAACACAACATAAATAATATGCATCATACTGACCCATCAGGTAAGTCATTGTCAAACAGACGACTGCAGTCCACCACTGGCCCTCCAGTCCCGATGCGATCCCTGGACTGAAGACTCACTACAAAGTTAAAGACAAAGAAACTGGAATTTAAACTTTCCTAAGAAATATTATCAACTACTTTCGATTTCATTTTCTTTGTGTTACAGAATGCATCATGATGTTCATTGATTCATAACTATCTGTGTATGACTAAATACTTATCTTGATAAAAAATCAAGATGAGAAATAAATAGTCACTTCGAATGACAAGTGCACAGAAATAACTTTTACAACATCTTCGGCCTCCTGATTGGTTTGTATTTTTAGATTTTTACAAAAGTACTATAGTCAAAATACAACTGATCGGTCCAAAACAGTTTTTTCTATGAAGACAAAAATGTGTTAATACTGACAGAGACACAAAAATCTTTTTTTTTTTAAATGTGCACATAATAGCTATTGTAGTATGAAAATAAAGCAAAATTTTTTTCTTACCAACTATCTGTCCCCTCACAGTATCATTGTCATTTGGGCCCAACTTATTTAGGTCCAGTCTCTGATCTGCAAGGAAAAACATAAAATAAACCACACTATAATATGTAATATCTTACTCTAGTTACCAGGTGTCCAGTCCAAAAACATCAGTATATATTATATCTGAAATGACGAAATACTCCAGAGAGTGTTACAGTTTACTTCAACTGGTAATAACTGTGTCCGTGTGGTACAGATGGATACATGACTGAATTTTAGAGACAGTTTAATCAAATCAACTTATTTATTTGCAGTGGTATTTCTTTAAGCTAAAAACAATTACAGTTACATTTCCATTCGTGAACTCTGTCATAAAATATATACAAGTGAAAAATAATTCTGAAGCTTTAAGGAAATGTCCTCTTAATACAGTAAACACAAACATGGTAAAGAAATCAGCTTACTGCAGAAAGAAGTAACAGTTATGTAAATGGATGTGCTTGCACGGATTGTATGCTCAGCAAAGGATAGCGCTGCCAGACACAGACAGCATGTGAACTCTGAACAAGATCCAGACACAGATACTCTCAGCAATCCTTCTCTCTGTCTTTCTCTCCCTCTCTCATACACAAACACACATGTTAATCCACAGGGAGGTTTGTGCATGACCAGTCCAGCTGATCAGCGGAGGAATGCTATCCAGTGGCAACTATTAAACATGTGCGTGCGTGCAGTGAAAAGACAGAGGAAGTTCAGTAGATGCTCTGGCTAATTTAATGTGAAAAACTAAAAAGATACCCAAAGATAATCCAGAATGTGAGTGTGGGGAGAAGAAGAGAAATATGCAGGACACAGAGTGAAAGTGAGTGAGAGTCAGGCAGATAAAGAGGTGTTGTGGTTTTTCAAGCAAAAATCCAACTGTATTTGTCTATACTGTATGTCTTTGGTTTGCTTATATGATTTTGCATATGTATAAATAAGTGAATATGGACTAAGTAATTCTTAACTATCTTATGGCTGGTCTGCAGACATTTATGTGGGTGCCTGCTTGTGTGTGTATGCATCTGTTCCGGATACATGTCTAGACTAAACAGGCATAGTCTAAGCCTTACATGGCTGGAATAGTAAGCAGATTTCTATCTTAAATAAGAGAAGAGAGACAGAACATTAAAAACCTTTAACCACAAAGCACTGCTACAGCATTCAGTTCAGCAAAGCCATAAAATTTTGTGTGCTACAATAAACTAACTACACCGGTGTGTGGATTATGTTCAGCCAAATGTGTAGATGTGAGAGCAACAACGTGTTCATGCATTGGGTTGTTTAACCCCTGCACATCTGTGAGCACACATGAGAGGCATTGCAAACCAATAATACTGTATATAACCAACTACTTCAACGATCAACTATGATACTTGATTTATGTAGTATGCTGGATACGCACATAGAAATAGACTATTACAAAACCATACAGCAGGGTTTCAAAGGGAGGCAGACAAAGAAATCAAGTTAGTAAAGTCATTTTGAAACTCTGGTGGTGTCTGCATCTGTGAGGGTTCAGAAATGGGTCTTAGAGGTTTGTATCTGTGATGCTACAGGAAGCTGAGCTCAGAATACTGCCACAATGACTTCTAGTAAACTAGCAAATCACCCCCCACCATCCCCAGGTCACATCACTGTGTATGTGTGGCGTGGGAGTAAAACAGCTTTAAGCCAGTTTGTATTTGTGTTGGATGAAAGAGTGAGCTAAGTGTATGAATATGACTTCTAGGAATCAAGACTATTCCAGTAAAGACTGTGTGTGTGTTTGTACCTCATTATGAATCTCTCTCTCTCTCTCTGTATGTATGTGTGTGTGTGTGTGTGTGTGTGTGTGTGTGTGTGTGTCTGACTACAACCACAGACTGGGCACTGTTCAAGACAAGAACAAAAGGATAATGTGAGGACTGGTGTCTTGTCATAGATCATGTCTCCCTGTCCACTTCCTGTGGCTGTGACAAAGTATAATTTCTGCCATGTTGGCTGTACAGTAAGTGGCTGGTCTGAAGCCTAACTGGAGCCTATGGCGTCTGTTTCTGGAAGTTGTGGGAAAATCTGAGGGCATGTCCTCTGGTGCTGCAGGGTAGAGTATGGCACCAGGCTTCAGTGGCTGTCAGGGTCCCTTTTGTGGCAACATTGAAGTTGTTGTGGTTTTTGTTGGAATATGCCTTTATGAGCAAAAATGCTATTTAGGAGTGAATGTAAAGGTCACAAGAATCTATTTTGAACTCCTATGAGAAGTATTTTGCCTAACAAATTGGAGCTGGAATAAGAAGGTACTAAACTACATCCATGATAACATACAACTCGGAGTCTGGTTTAAAAAAGAAAAAAAAAAAAACATGGTCCAAAAAACGAAAATTACTTGAGGACAAATTCTCAAGTGGTTGTGGGGTAAAACTCATAGAACGGATGAATGGAAATATGAAAAAGCAGAATAAGAGGGGGGAAAAATGTGACTGAGAGTGTTAGTTCTGGTACATGTCTGACTGTATGTATTTAAGACAGGTCAGGAAGATGGATTGAAGGAAAGGAGGATAATAGATGGAAAGAATGTTAATTGGATAGTATGGTCTGGAGTTAAGTGTATACTGTATGTGTCAGTATCAACTGACTGGTACTGCCAACACGGCAGACACTGCTAACAAGCGGCTCCACAGAAAAGACGTTGGAAATCAAAGGGCACAACATAGAGCCAGCAGTCGTGCAGATGGGATATTACTCATTTAAATCTGTGCGTGCAAAATCTTCAATGTTACCAATGCTGGTGAGGATCTACTTTCTGTTTCAGCTGAGGATTATTCAGAAGAAATATGACACAAATATCTTAAAACAGCATCCTTCTCCTTCTTTTTGCATCTTGCTCCAAACAGGGACAATAAGTTTACCGGCAGGACTGAGCTTCCAGAGAAAACATTATGCGTTTCTTTTGACAGAAACATTTAATATGGACAATACATCAAGATTAGCTGCACTGCTGTAGAAAGAAATGTGTCTATTGATTTAGTTCCAGGTGCCAAAAGCAGCTACACCAGGCAGTGTTTATGATATGTTTTGTGTAAAGAACTCGCTTGTGTATTGTGGTTGTAAATCTTACTGCAATGAATGGCTGGCATAGGAGTAGCAGGAGACTACTAGGGATAGGACAGCTGTATATGTGTAGAAACAGACAATTGATCTCCCAGATATAACCCAGACACTGGAAAAGATAGTTACCTTGTGGACTGTGTGCGTGATACTTTCAGTGTCTGTACATGAGTGACAATAGAACCATGCGATTTCTACTTTGGAATTTATTTATCCAGTCCTTTTCTGTAATCCAAAGTGGTGATCAAAATAAAGGATAATACATGCATCAAAAGCATGAAAATACTGGAGAATGTTTTTAGTAGATGTGTTGAAATGTCTTGAATGACAGAAGCAGTGTGGACATCATAACTTTACTGAATAAAGACGCCAGTGAGTGTTTACAATGGTAACACACATTAGAAGGATTTGGGTATCGTTATTGTAATGTTAAATGCTGAAATGGGACACAAAGCTGTTTATATTTTTTTGGAAACAGTTAAATAAAACAGCGCTCAGTATATTGAATTGAATAAAAAAAAAAAAAAGGTGGTCTGCAGAAATACAGAAAATGAAGAATATAATAATTAAAATGTACTGACAACTGTTGTGTATTCCAACTGCTGACTGATACACTTTAAGCAAGTGAAGATTCACCCTCTAGTCTTAGAGGGACACAAAGCTTATGTACATAAATAAGGTACTTACAGCCAGTGTCTTTGAGTCTATTAATGGCATTAGACAGGAGGCGAACACATCCTAGGAAACCCGCTCCTTGTTTTTTGTGGATCTTCTTGTGGTTCCATACACTGATGGTGATGGAGTCGGCCTTTCCAATGTATCTGACAGAGTTAGGAGAGAGGGAGTGGAACACAACAGATCTTTACAATCCAGACAAAAACGCATGGTTTCATTAAGATTTCCAAGACATGAATACATTTCGGTGTAGAAAAGACAACAAATATCAAAACATAATTTTGCATGTGACTTCTCCATTTAAGAAAGAGAACAACGCAGACTGTGCTTGTGGTGTAGACTGTGTGACTGTGTAGAGAGGCCATTTAGCTGAATTTAAAGTGACTTGTGTGTATGTGCTTGGTTGTGTTTGTGCAGATTTAGCGCAGCTGAGGCCAGTCTAGTCGTGGTTGAAGAACAGAGGAAGTCCCTGCAATGTGCTGTACCACTGTCTGAGACTCAGACAGCTCTCACAGTAAACACAGACATAGTGAAACATGCAAATGCACAATCACAAATCAGTGACACATACACACACATAATTACAACCTAGCAGCCCGCTCTAAGCCCAAGCTCCATATTATGTTGTATATCACTGACGAGGAGAGGGGCTTCCCTTCTACGCATGCAGAAATTTCATTTAAGCCAAGTCACAGAAACTGTTGCATGGAAATTACACACAACGCTTGCGGGTAGTTGATTTTTTAACATGCTGCATGATCCAGTTTCTACTTTCCATTTGATAATCTGAACCGGATGTAACAGAGGTTGTTAACTTCTTGGCAACATAGCATTTTCTTTCTGTATATGGTGATGTGTCCAAACCTCAGTTTGGTTTAAAAAAGAGAGCCAACAGCTGATGATGTTGTGAGACACGTCAAAACCTGTTGTGTTTCAGTTTCATACAAGTCACAAAAACCCAAAACCCAGACTTTTACTTAATTTAAATGATTTTTCACAACGTGTCTTTTAGGTCTGGTAAGTAGGCATTTTATTTTGGATTTTATGTAAGTCTATGACTCATCTTAATCAATTGTTTTGTAAAATACAGAGTACATACTTTAAAAGGATGAACATCACAAATGTGAATTTAGATCCAAATATTGTTGAACTTGTGTAGCTCTGTAGATTATTCAGTGACTCCTACCACTGAATAATTTTTTTAAAAAAAGGAAGCAAAACACTTTTTAACCATCTGCAGACACACATAAGACAAGTACTTATGACCATGATGGAGATGCTGTGTCATGTTGTGTAAAGCACCGTTTTAGAGGGGAAAAAAACAACAATAAAAAAGAGAACTGAAATAGCAAACAAGACAATCACTGCATGTCTGAGGTCAAAGGAACAGGTAGAACACAATGTCCTGTCCTCATTTAATAACCAAGCCAAAAACACTATTGGGAAGCCTCGTCCTCCTACATAACATTCTGCTGAGGAGACAATTTCAACATTGTTTACAGTTAATACAAAAATTACTGTTAAATGTTGTTAGAAGGTGGTGAAATCATCCAATAACAAAGACAATATTGGTGAAAGTCACATAAGAACTGATAATGTGATAGTAAGACTGTACCACTAAATCTATTTCACAAACATGAACAGGAACCTAATATAATAAAAAAAAAAAATTACACACGCACGTTCACATGCATATTTCATTAGGTGGTTACAATAACAAAAAAAAATAAGAGAGTAATCCAAATTCTCCAAACAACAGCAGTCAAGGGAGAAAATTCCAGCTTGGCTTTCCAGGATACACAAAATCCAGATAGGCAGGACTACTTACAGAGGAATGAACATACATTATATTCTGAAATCAAAGATAAGGTTTCATTCTACCTTGAATATATTTCAGATTAACTTTGGACAGCCTTCAGTTGTGCATAAATCAAGATATAGACTCTACAGCCCTGGCTCGTGCGTATCAACCATCTCAATCTGATTTATGTAATTGGAGTTGAGGCCAAAGCATTCTCCATGGCTTCCCTCAAAACCCACATTACACTGAACTTAGTGCCATTTTTAATTCTTTGCATCTACCTTTAGAAACATGGAAAACAGGTGGCTAATCTCAGCAGACGGAAGCAGAAAAATGGTTGCCCAAGTTAAGCTACTACCACTTATGAGCATAGAGGTTCGGATGTGACTGGCCTTCTGACCTTGAAGGACATCTAGTAGATTGTGGACAGTGCAAGCACAGCACAAATATACAGTACAGAGTCTGCGTTAGTATTAAATACAAATTACTCACCATAACCACAGCAGGATAAAAAGATATAGTAAGAATGCTGGAAATTGGAGGCTGAATATGAGGAGTAAACTTGCCAAAACCAGATAAATTTTACTGAGGTCATGAACTCGCCACACATTATGTTGCCAGTATTTGTCTTGGTGTTATTACTACAGATACAAGACAAAAATATAAATCTTAAACCATCTATTAGAGTTAAAAGAATAGTCACAGACGTGCTTGAAATTGACCACAACAACATGACGTGTCTCATTGTGATGCTGGGCCTCCACGGGACAGCCTCAGAGAGTCTTGGTATTGAGTATACACATCTGTGAAAGCTATAGATGGGTCGAATATTATTCTTCCAAAATGTATTCCCTCATTTGGTGTTTTTTTTGATGATGATGATGATGGAGAACGCTGTAAAGCACATTAGTCCAAAGTGTCCTGGGCGTCTTCAACTGGCTTGAGATCTGATGGCAATATGTTATCAGTGTTGGCAACTACAGGATTAATTTTATTGCAGCTTGATTAATGTTATAAACACATATAAATCAACACTGATAATATTGTTATATTTCCAACATTAAAATTCTAATCTAATGATGAGGCCAAATTTCTTTGTGTTTGACTGCTATGTTCTCCAAGCAGCTTCTAGTAAGAATATATTCAGATGTAAACTATTTTGTACTAACACTTTGATAAGTCATTTAAATTGGAATTTGCCTTAGTAACTGTACCTGAGTACAATTACATTTGCTGACAAGTTAATGTATTAACTGAACTCCATTCAGTGACTCATCATCTGTTTATAGGGTCATCTTGATCCTGAGAGACACTGTTCCCATCAGGTGTTTTTCTTTTAACGTGTCACCCACCTCTAATCATAGCAGCGGACTTATTGTCAGTTATACAGGGCAACATGCGCCATGGCAGTATCAGTAACTTTTGGGAATGGATCCCATCTACTAAGCCTAGAGGCTGGAAATGGGGGTGTGGTGAGCTTTCACACAGCTAAGCCCACACTCCCATCTGCCTTCTGTGGCATGCTAGCCATTTCCTGGACTAGCGGAAAAGGCCGGGGTCGCTGGCGGGGAATACACTCCTCAAAAGAGGGTGGAGATACAGAAGGGGGAATACAATTATGTAAAAGTTGGAGAGAATGTGGGGTTACAGGTGACAGGGCAAAGGAAACATTAAGAAACAGGTGAGTGTATTGGAGGAAAAAAAAAAAAACATGCACCCAGAAGGCCAGATGTAGTTATTCTTCTATACGAAATAGAAACACAGGGTCATATGCACACAAAAATGTGAAAAATGTAGTCCACAGCTGGACTCTATTATAATGTCCTTAAAAAAAGTCAAATTCTTATTTAGTCTATCTGCAGGGCTAAAAACAGTACCACACTCTTCCTCCTCCTCCTTGCACAAGTCCATATTCTTTTAGTGCTATTCTTGAACACACTCCTTCATTTTGTGCCTCGTCCTTTTCCTGTCTACCTCAAATTTTCAACTCTTCTTCACTAAAACAGTGTTTTGCTCCTGTTTTGCATACATCTTTCACTACTACATGAGCTTGGCTGCCAGTGGTTCCTTTGGGTCCTGTAGTGTCATCCCTGCTTGCAACGGCCAGACCTCAGGAAAGAGATCAATCACAGTACACAGCCGCATTGAAACCGTGTTGAGTCTTTGTGTAGACAATAGCTTCTGAGACCGACAGGCATGTTTTAACTTAAGTCACCGCAAAATATGAAAAGTTTTTAAGTCCATCTTTTTTGGTTTATTTGACTTTTGTATTATTCATACATTTAATTTTGAATATGAAGGATTTGCTTTCAAATTTCTAAGACTAAACGAAAATGAATGGAATGTTTCCGCATTCAAGGATTAAGTAACAGGTTCATGAGGATTGATTTGTCGCTCTACATGAAAGTAGCGCTCAAACCACATGTTGACCTATGCAACACCAAACAAAAATCACAAAAATGCTTCATGGCGATTAGTTTAGTGAGTCCTGCGGCCACAAATGTGAAAGTCACTACCTTAGAAGTTTCTTTTGACTCACAAGTGTTAAAAAAATGTAAAAAGAAAAACTTCAAAAGGTTTATAGATGGGTGTTGCTGCACACACACAAAACACAACCAAATACATTCCCCAAACACTTGTCACAGCTTTTGACGCAGATACACTCTCAAGGGAAGAACAGTCATCTGAATTTATACAACAGTATCATTCCTCTTGTTTCTGTTTCATATGATGTGTAACCTCATATGAAATCACTAATCATAAATGAAGCATAAAAGGTGTATATATATATTGATACACACAACATAGATTAACAGTTAAAAACTAAATTTTTACAGATAAAGTAGCATAATAATAATTCTAAGAAACTACATTCTATACTAAAAATAAACAAGCCAGGCTATATACCAAGGAATATATATAATATATGTTAACAGCTGAACAGTGGAGTGGAGTGAATTATGGGATGCAACAGTACAGGTTATCCACAATTTAGTATGTATCACGGTTCTTGAGTCATGGTTCACGGTACAGTACGGTATGGACACAGAGGCCAGCTGTATGCCGAAATGTAACCGGGAACTGATGGAGAGCCTTCAGGCTCATTTATGTTTGCTTTACATATGTAAATAGGTACATCCGTCCAGCTCAAAGTGGGTTCCACTGGGTCCTGCTCCACATGGGCTCCTTGTCCAGTTCCAACCAATGACAACAGAATTCTGTAAGTCAGTCATCTTGCAAAGCTCTGACATAAACATGACTTGTGTGGAAATGCATTTGAAAATGACAAATGAGCCATACCATGGTACCTGCTCGTACCAACCGTTGCATTCCTAGTCTGATTACACGTGTTTACATACGACCAGAACTTCACTAATATATTACATTGCTTAAAAACACTTGTGTTGACTTACAAATCATAATGCTGATTCCACTTGGGGTCCAGCGTATTTCTCACAGTATCTGTAGAGTGGCATTGTCCTGAGCCATCCACCACCACTTTAGCAAAAGGATCTGGTAACCCTGTTAAAATAAACAAAGCAAAAGAGTCACTTTTCATCCATCTGATATATATATGACATGACCAAGCCCTGTTTGACTCATTTACACATAGACAGTCATTCCAGATTTACTTAAAAAAAAAATAGTTTCTCATTTATGTAACTTGATAATTTGTGTGACTCAATTCATAACTCAATTGTTGTCAGTTATGCTTCACAATAAAATGTTATCAAGTATTTTTAAGGGAAGAAATTAAAGTTCATACTGAATTAATCTGTTTATTATATTTTTTAGCAGAATTACCATGTCAATATTATTCAAGCAGGCTGAGGCGAAGGTCATAAAAATGGGTCAGAGGAAGCAGAGTGACTGCTTTCATTTAATAGGAGACAAGGAGGAAACTCTGCTTCTGAGGCAGGTGTCATCTTTGGGTGTTTTTTTCCACTTTGTGTTTCAGTTTGGTTTGAGACAATGGAAGTAAGAGTCCTGTAATAATAATAACCATAATTTAAGCAGACAAAGGTGCCTCAAATGTTCAGTGAGTTTCCCAGCTTTTAATATGCACATGCAGCAACACATACTGTACATGCACAGTATCTATGTGACTATGAATGTGTGTTGTGCATGTCTAAGCATTCATCTGGGCACCGATACTTCACACAAGTCAAACCTGTTTTGTTACCCACATACTTCCTTTGTGATTGTTTATGTCTGAGTGTGTGTATGCTTGAGATCCATGACTTCCAGGTTAATGGAGGACAAACCCAAGTAGCACAACACCTTCCTCTTATTGTATTTCAGCAGTTTTACCGTTTTACCAAGCAATTATCATAATAATAATCGTAGTAATGTATTTTTTTGTATGAGGAAGACTCTCTAAATTAACTTCACATATTGACATACATTCAATAAACACAAATGAATATACAAATAAAAGAAAGTGAAAGAAAATAACACAGGGGTAACATTTGAAATTAGAGATATGTTAGTGTCAAATGAGCAAATTAATACATTTTTGCATTAATAATGAGTGTGGAAGGATGAAACTCTACATGAAAGACAGAACTGTGACAGATTTTATATTGTTTAAATCTCTATCAAGAGGTTTAGGTTTGTGGGTAGGAAATAACATATCTCCACATACATGGCAAAAACTAAAACTTTTCCTCTAAAAGCTAAATAATAATTCATGTAAGCATGAGATTGACCATGGGCTGCACTAAATAAAGTGTCATTTTTAATCAAAATTAATCAAGTCAAATGCTTGCATACCAGTGGATCCAACACCTTCTATTAGAAGTAAGTAACATTAGTGGTGGGTCCCTGCGTGTGCCAGGTCTCTTAGCCTGTATCACAGCTCCTAAGGGACTTGAGCGTGGCTTCAAAAGCCAGCAAGCTGCCACTGCTGACAAAGCCTATTCTACCGCACATGACAGAGAATAGGACATAAATAGCAACACGTAAAAATAGGATTTACTTACGGAAGAAGTCTTTCTTTGCCAGGTTCTTTGCACACAAGACTGGGGGAGAAGAAGAGAAGAGAGATATTAATGACAGGCAAAAATAGATAAACACAAATTAAACAACGTAAATAAATTAAATATTGCACAAACATGTATATCATTGAATTCTCCCCCGCAAAAAAAAACATCAACAAAGTGATGGTTTGCATGTTCTTTTGTAAGTAAGTACAAAATGAAAAACACTACAAAGTGTTTTATATACCGCTAATGATGCCTTTATTTTCAAAACAGAGCACTAAGGACATAGCCTTCATCCTATGCCAGTTTGTTATGCAGCTTGTAAGTGCATTTCTTGTCTTTATTCAACTTTCACCTGAACACTCATACAATTTCTCAGGACAAAATAGTAACAGATTTGCAGGACTTGCATTTTTAGAAAATGTCCAGTGACCTAAAAAGTTGCATTATTTATACATTTCCGTCTTCCTTATAAAACTTGACACACTCTTGGGTAATTACTGCTGGCCTTTTGCCTACACACAGGTTTGTCCATCCTCACTGTCCTATTACATGCCATGAGACCAGTTTTAAGAGTTTCTCCTAAAATATTGATTAGACAAGCACTTCTTCCAGTAGAAATCAAGTCCCTCCAGGGTTGCGTCGCCGACATACAACTGCTCTTGACAGAGACAGCAAAACTAAGAGAGCACGTCTATGTTTGCCTCTTTTCCTGGGGTACTCCTATTTTTATTACACTTTCTTAAGCATTTCTGTTTCAGTATTTGAAAGGTTTGTATAGATACAGCTTAATTAACTTGACAATTACAGAGTGAGACAAAGCAGCCAAGTCTCAGACATTTAAATCAGGAGTAACATACACGATGATTACAAGAGAAAAAGGGTAAAGCAGTAAGAGAACACTGAAGCGTTAAATTAGCATTATGGACTGCCAGCAGATAGACCAACAAACTCATCATTTGTGTATGAATGAATTGGACAAGAATAGGTAAAGTACACTTAGTCTATTCATGTTTCCCTAATCATGATAACAAGAAGACCCAGTTCATTATTTACTACAGTGCAGACTTCTTTAACCATAACCAATAGCTCACACACAGTGATTTGACAACAAAACCATCAGGGAAAATCAGTCATAGCTGATACTAAAGTGTTATTTATTGCTTAAAACATCAAGCCTATGTACAAAATTGCTTTTATGACGTATGGCTATAATTTCTATAATGCGATTACAGCATATTTTGCAGCCATTTTCGTTAAATGAAATGATGAAATCTCTCCTAGGTGACAACCCCACAAATATTATTAACATTGATTTGCGAGGAAATTAATGAGTCCTGATGAAAATTTTCAGAGGTAAATATACACTAGAGGCCTTTGGACAACAAATCTGCATTTCAAAACCATCATCTGAAAAACAATCATCCCTGTACACCAAGTGTGATGCATCAATTCAATTATGTGCAAAAATCCACAGAGACTGACAGATGTGGGGAAAATATGCAGAAAATCAGACCTGACCTGAAAACGGTAATGATGGACAACGGTTTCTGAGCCCATCTGTAAAAATTACTGACAATTCAGGAGGTTACATTTATTTTTTACATGTGACAGTTATAAAAAAACCCACAAACCTGGTGTGCAAAAGCACTGGCTTTCAAGCAGATTAAAAACTCCACATCGAACCTGTGCTACAGTTAAGACACTACGCACATGGATTATACAACAAAATGTGTCAAAATCAGTGAAGAGAAACAAACGCTACTTCTGAAAAAGGCACATGAAACCAACCTAACATTGCACACATTGAACCCACAGAACTCGACAGCCACCAAAATGACACAGTCAAATGAATCAGACAGAATCACAACATGGGAAGAGGCGATCACAACACGAACCAAATTACACTGACTCGGCCAACTGGATGAACCATAACCATCAGCTTGTCAGGGGAAATTACACTGCCAAAGCCGACAGTATGGGCTCAGGCCAAATTGGAAGCAGCCAGGAGAGCCTCCTGTGAGACAAAATGGACACCGTGTTGTCAGCAGACAGGGAAAAAAAAACAAACAGGAGAAAACAGGAGAGGCAGATGTCTGCACTCTTGGCAGAACACAGAGAATCTAACACACAGAAAATCAGGGACCAACATTTAAGTTCATGCTGCTAAGGTATTTAAGGTAACTATTTTGTAAACTCCAAATCCCTAATATTTGTGTAACTTTTCTAAGGACATCCAAAATGTGAGATATTGCTTCATATAATTATGCAGCAGTGTTTATAGTTGATTATAAGGGGTGTTTCAGATGCCTCAATCCAAATTACCAAATTAGTGCAATGTTTTGACCAGTGGTATTAAATGTCTGAGTTAAAAAATGTTTTAATCCTCAGAACTGTTACACATTCACTTGCAGAGGTAATGTAACTACAAGGGTAAAGTACATGTACTGAGACTGTGTTAGTGAACTATGCTCATCAAGATTAAGTGATTAACCTGTACACTGCTCCACTGTCTCAGCAACATTCACCACCAAGAAAAGTCACTCTTATTGTTGCCAATAGCCTGTGACTAACTATGCTGCTACACCGTGCACACTGCAGTAACCGGTGATAATAAATAGGTTTATAGGGGACATAAATTTGACACTAAACCAATGAGAGCTGAGGAGGATGACAGTTTCAGAGTTTAAAAACGTCACCAATTTTATGAATATGAAGGCCAAGAAAATCTTAAAACATCAACTACATTTCAAAGTTCATCCTTGACTGATTTTGAAATGACTGCTTTAAACAACCTCTTTTATATCGAAAAGATAAGCAACCAGGTGCTAAAGTTACCAAGAGAATGTCTAAAGAGCAAAATGCAAGTCAAGATATTTTGGAAGTATCACCATAAAATCTGAACAAAAATAACTTCCTCAGAGGGAGTCATTGAGCTTCACTCAGTATTGCCCCGTTTCACTATGTTGTACTGGCTCGGTATCTGAAATCACGTCGGCTCTGCTATGACAGACTGTAATATGCACTCTTTTAGCTTGTTAACCTACATCGTCAGAGACCACAACAATAGTCAGTATCAGGCTAGCAAGTCATCAACCCAAAGCTGAACTGGCACTACAACGCACAATACTGCAAATTTGAGCAAAGGCTACTTTTTGAGTGGATGAGATATATGATGGTTGACTTCCAGGCATGTGCCGAACACCTGGACCTGTTCCAATTCAACTGGTCTGTATACATCTTGGAGTAGTGCGTTAGTCTGACTATTAAAACTTTAACTACAGTCTAGCCAACATGTTTACATGCACTTTTACAGTCCAGTTATAATCAGACGAGGACAATAATTCAGTGTTTTAAATGTCATCTAAACTGACTAACTGCTAACCCTATTCAGACAGGACTGCTGAAGTAAAAGTACTAACTGAGCAGCACAAACGTAAAGAAAGAGAATTAGCCAATTTTAGAATGCAAAGTAAATAAATCTATTACAATGGTCTGATGCCACCTTAATAACATGAATTGGATGGTAAAGACAAAAAACACTGCATCCTATATCATATATTGATGTGGACTTTGTATATTATGAAACAGCTCTTTTAACACCAAGGCTCATGACACTCAGAGATTTCAATATCATTTCACAATGGCCCTATAAGGATTATGATAAACATACCCAAATAGGATTATAACCACATCTGGTCTTATGTATACTCAAACTGCACTGACTTTAGCATCAATCAGGATTCAATCTCATCTCTGCACCGTGTGAGACCAAAGAGTGTTGAATAGCTGCTGCAGAAGCAGGTAGGCCACAGGATAACCTATGGTTGGCAGAGGACTGGACTCATTCAGATCCTGACACAAACAGTAAGGCCTACTTGGAATCAGTAAACAACCAGAAAGACCTGGTTTTCTATGCACAGATGATGGTCTTCACCAACAACTGGTGTTTTGACAGAGACAGAGTGCAAAGCAGTGCTCTGTAGCCATATAAGCACAGGTCTAGAATACACAAAGTCAATGATTGCTTTAAGGCTCTTTATGTTTCTGTGCACAGCCAGGCTCTGTGTCTGAATCATACCAAACTGTGAACCATGACTCAAGAACTGCAATACCTACTAAACCATGGATATCCTGTACCGTTGTATCTGTAGTAGACATGTATAGTCTAGTTAAAGGCGACATATAGCCTACTTGATGCATGTTAAGACTAGCTTTTCTCCAGATTAGAAAATGCATCATCATAATATACTGAATTGAAAATAAACTGCATACCATCTAAATTTCGCTTAATATGTGGGGGAAAAGCTCCTGGAATACCTGAAATAAAATTTATGTAAATACTCTATCTCCATGTCCACATCTGTGGTGCAGTCTCTACACTGGAGAAAGCCTTGTAACCTGTCAATCTAACATCAACGTTGTTAACAGTATTTTCTGACTGTTTCCTTTAAGAAATTCTAAGTGGTTGATATAATACAACATGAATCATGTCATCTGAAATTAATCATTACATTAAAAAAAATACTGGCCATTTGTTATTTGAAAAGCAAAACTAGTCTCATCTTCAATTAAGCTGTGATGGTATTTAAATGATTAAAAGGGTCAACTCCAGTCCATTGTTTATGAGGAGTTGAAACAGCTGCTGTTGTGTGACCATTTGTAGGTGAGCCACCCCATTCCACAGTCTGAAACAAGCTGGCTGTAAATCAGCAACAGTCACACCAAACAAGTGAAATACAGAGATAATGCCTTTACCACTGTCTGCTAGCTGGGGGATGCGGAGACAGACAGTGGCCTATCATTGACCCAGACAATATGAGGCTGAACATAGCTTCCCATCCCCAGGGGAACTGATAACATGCCTTTTAAACTAACACCTTCATTTAGCTCATAAAGCATCATTTGAAGACTACACAGAAGAAAAGAGGGGAAACAGGCAACAAATACACTAAGCAAAAATGTTTGTAATGCTTATCCAGAAAACATTTGGTTAACTATTGTCAGTTTAATAGTATTATTCCACATTGAATGCCTTTTCTTGTGAAATGTTTTGTTGAATGAAACATTAAACAATTTCTGAAATTACATATACTAAATTATATTTTGCATAGATACAATAAATGGCACAGTGTCACTGGTGCAACACAGTTCTTTACATAAATTACTGCACGATAATGCCTAATAATTGTATTATGGATGAAAAAAACTGAGTACATAAATATTTATTAGTAGACCTGCAGCGTGCCTCGGACCATAAAGGATGGCAGTTAGAGGGGTGGCCGTTTTGTAACGTCTCTGTCTGTGTGAATACAAAGCTCAGGCTGAAGGCTAGAATTAGTTCTGGTCAAAAGGTGAGAGGTCGCAAACAGACGGGTAGGGGGAAGGGGGCTCCCTACTTGTTTTCTCAAGGGAGTCTCCAAGTCACCATTTGTGGCAGCTTTTTACACATTGCTCTGTCCAGAGGGAAAAGAATACGGGGTGGGATGAGACAGATGTTCAAATGGTTGAACCTCGCCAGGGTGCTCACTTTGATGACTAAACCGCAGATGGATGGATCAAGTGATTATCTTTGATATTGCTCTTGTACAAATGAAAACGCACCTGTTTGAGTCATGTACAAGCACATTCATTCAGTCTAAATGAAAGAACAGACTTCAATTAATCTCCATTATTAAATACACTGGATTAATAATAAAACTTACATATTTAATTACTCATAATGCCACTTGAAAGGGCAACCAGATAAGAAATATGTTTCAAAGGGGGAGGAAGTATAAAAATGACTTAATTGTGTTCATAAAGAAAACCAGCCATGACAAAGGACATGAGCTGCATTCAAGTTCAGAAAAGTGTATAATTTGCACTCTACAGTTCACTGAACTAGCATGCCTGTAGCCCTTTGCACTCATTGCACATATCACAAAGCTGGTCTGCTCTGCCTCGATCGAAGGGTTTGTGGTCAGTAACTCCAGTGGACGATAGCGTGATTGCGATGCACACTACCAACTCTGTGGTCAAGTGCATCCATTTTGTGGTCCATTTGTTCAATTAATTCTCTGGAAGTGTAACAAGGACAGCACAGTCAACCCACCCTGCATTAGCTTCCAGTCACTAGCTTTGGATGCTCACACTGTATGCAGAACACTGTAATTGTCCTTGGATCCTTTCTATCCTCCTCGGTTTGAGCCTGCAGCACGCAAATATTTTAGGAGAGGGAGAAATTATAGCAGTTGTCAGGAAAGTCTATAATGCACAGGAGCACCTATTAAAGAGCCTGCAATCTATGACCTAATTTCCATGAATTCATGTGTCCAGAGGGTGCATTCATTAAATTCAAGTGGTGATTCTTCATACGGAAACAACACAAGTCATACCAAATAGTAGCCTGTGTGGTTGAGAAATGTTTAGTACTGAAGTGTTAATTTGACTTATGGGGCATTAATCACATTTGGAAGCTCAAGCCAATGCAGGGGTAACTTAAAGTGCAACAATTTTCAGTAAAGAAATTCCTGCCTCCAGCTGTCTTTGATTCAAAAAAATGTCAGAGTAAGAATTATTATAGTCTCAATATAAATTTTTATTTTTCATTTGATTTTACTTCATAGCTCTACTAATAAGGATTATAGCACAGATAGACATCTTCTATGCCAACCATGTGGGCTTTAATAGATGACTCGGTGACCTGTCTCTTTCTTTTTTGAAAGAGTAGTTTTTCCTGACATACTGCTCTACTTTCGTTCTGGTTAAGTGGGCAGGATCAACAGAGCTAAAGAATGCTGTCACGCAATGTTTTGTGAAATTGTTACTTACAATACTGAGGCAACTAGCATAACTTACCTGCATTACCAAACATTAACATTACTACTGTATAATAAGCAATATTATACAAGTATGATTCCACTGCCCAGAAAAACTCTCAAAACTAAATTAGTTTAAATACTATATTTTAGAACATTTATTCTTTAAAGTCAACAGCAGGTAGAAGTGTTCAGTGGAATGACAGATATGGTTACTAATGTGAACCTAAACCTAAAATAAGAGCTAGTGGAGCTCAGTAAAATGTCCTCAAACCACAGTAACAGAAAAGTAAAATGTAGGACATAATCCTCAGAGATGATCTTTAACAGTCTGCAGTGTGGTGTCAGGTGTGATCATTAACTAGAACACTTTAAACCTCTAGACAATACAATGCAATCACATCAATACAACCCCACCCTGCCGAACTGGAAAGTGTAGGATGACAGTAGGGGATGCGGTTGTCTCCCAACAAAATGACATCAAACATACTTTTGTCCTAGGGCACAACTGCTTCCTTGAAGCCTGAACTGACCTCAAAACTTAATCCATACCTACAAGCATGCAATTGCAATAACAATGTCTGAGGCCTAAGGCAAAGTTCAAGACAGTTTTTTTTTTTCGACAAAATACCAACATAGGGTGAAGAACAAAAATACAGAGGAAAAAAAAGGGGAAAGTCATGCTTTAAAGGAACATCCCTCTCTCTCCAGAATCTAGGTCACCAAATAAGACAGTGTGTGTATGGCCCAAAGCCAGAACTGATTCCTCTCTTACCTTCACACATAAACACTACCTGATGCCAGCTGACGTAGACTGTGAATACTGACACAACCTGCTGAATTTTCAAATTTGTTCCTTTTAGGAGGGCGACTCAGGAACACACAGCATGCATTTTTCCACTATGGGGTTTCTTGGTGAAATAACAATAAGATGTAGTAGCAGTTTTTATTCACATTAAATTAAGTAATGTATATTTACATTATGTTGTTTCATTCGAATGACAAAGCTGGGAGTTACATTATAGCCTACCTTAGCAAGAACAAAGCCAATATACGGTATTAATTTCTATATCTCTCAGTCCACGCAGATTGATATATCCATCAGCACATCGCTATGGATTCCTAAATACACTGACACAGAACTTTCTAATATTAAGTTCAGAAAATCCTTGAAAATTTGCAGTGACAATACATCCTGTGAGTCATTAGCAACTGTCATTTAGATTTAAAAGGGAAGGCCCACATCCTTCGCCTTTGCCCCTGTTATGACTCTTGCTACAGCCCCATGCTGTCTCATTCACAGCATTGTTCAAGAGTTTAACAAAACACTTCCTCTTCCCCTCCTCACGCCTCCCTGGCGGGCCCACTTACTCCAGTACACAAAAAAATACGTCTTGGCATAATGTCAAGCACATATACTCGGTACGTGACTACTTTTTATGCAACTGCAGCAGGTACATGCTGCACGAAATAATAATGGTGTGGAATTACTTTGCATTTGTGACTCTCCAGACCAGGACAATGTTGCCAAACTGGCGATCTAATCTGCACTGCACTTCCTCTGCAAAGCAATTACTCGATTTCCCAACCTCTCCTGCCTAGCCTTTCCCCAGCCCAGTGAATGCTCGGGATGCCAATTATGTCATTCATTTGAAAGGCCAGCAGTCTTCAGCTGACACTCCCGCTCCTCCTCCACCGCTCTGATCCCTGAGGAGACGCCAGCAATCTGGAGTCAGGAATCTAGAGTGGAACGTAGTCACTACACATCAGAGGAGGGTTGTGCTGGAGAAGGGTGAGAAGGTAAAGTAAAAATCTGCGGAGGCATGAACCCATAATGGAGAGAAGAAGGAATGTGAGGAGGGGAGGGGAGAGATCTTAAGTCACAAATTTGTGGCATGTAGACAGTAGAGGAGGAGAAAGGGAGAGCAACAGAAGAAAGCAAGGGGAGGGAGAGAAAGAGGAGACAGTCATTTGGACTTGGGGATTTTGACAATGATGGCATTCTGACAACAGTGAAAGTACTGAGGGAGGAGTAGCACGGATAGCAGAGAAAGATAAGAGATGACAGAGGGGAGAAAAGGATGGATATGACGAGTGACTGAAACAGATTACAATAAAGTCAACTATTTTCAAAAAGACTATTCATTTATCTTGATCTTCAATTTATGGAATGAAACAAAGGCAGCATTTGTAATAGAAGTAACCATGACAAATACTGGATATAAAGCAGGGATTAAGCAATAAAAAAAATGAAGCAGGAGGGAAGAATCGAGTCACATTCAGCTAGAGACTGAGTCACTAAATACACACTACACTTGGATAAAGACAGGCGACGCTAATTTGTGACAATGGAAAGTCACTTGTGTGACTCATTAAATGCACACTGCTGGAAGATCCTATAGCTGTACTTATTTTATCTGCAGGAGCCCACATGAATAAAAGCTGGTGGTCATTTTTATCTATATAGTTTCATTACTTCATTAAACTGTGTGTAACTTATACAGATGGAGCTCAGAGGGGATTCCCTGTATGTTTGACCAATAGGACCATGACTAATAGCTTAATGTAAAAGTATAAATAAATGTATGATGACAAGAAGTGTTTTGATTACTGTGGTATGTAAATAAAAAATAAAATAGCACCATAATTATGATATATTAGTAGATATTAATTCACCTTTAAATGTTACAAACCACAAGTTCTGTCATTCAACATAAATATGATGCATGTCAACACAAAACAACCTAAAACCAATATACAGACTACACTTATTTGTCTATGTATAGTTCCTCTACTACAGATGTCATATGTAATTTACTGGCTGTGAATTCATATTTTCCCCAACCAACACATAAACCAGGAAGGATAGAGCCAAAAGAACATGATGATGAACATGATGAAGTGAAGTTCAGGGTGGGGATCGAGAGAGCCGTAAAAGAGGAGGGATGCAGTGATGGGAGCGGGGAGAGAGATGAATAAAACAGACAAAGAAGGTTTAAAAATATGACAGGAAAAAGTCAAGGAGGAAAAATGGGAAGCATACACACAAATATACATGCATGCAGACGGGGACATGTAATTTTAAAGTTTAAATAGGCAAACATTAGGTCATTTTATAGTAGTTATATAAAGCTCAAATTAATTAAATTGTACCCAACATACTCCAAAATGGTCCAAAGCTAGAAATTAGGGTAGAGGGATGTCCCTTCAGTGACTAGTGTAACCACTTCGGTGATGTACCACAAAGACCACAAAAATATCCATGCAAGGAGAGTTTAGTCCTGCTTACAAAAAAAAATAAAATTAATGTAAAACTGAATAAAAATGATTTAGTATAATGGTAATAAACTGGCAAACAAATAATGGACAAATGTAATTAGTTACTGCTGTGTCCAATGACTGTATGTGGCCATTGAGCTTGCAACCAATTTGCCATCTGCCACAGCTTTCATCACTTAAAGAAGCATGCTATATAAGAAAACTGTACTTATTGCTGCACTATTCACATCAATAGTCTATATATACAAATGATCCAGGCCAAGGCCCCAAAAACAAGTTAGTCTGCATACGGATTAATGGGAGACACAGAATGGTGAGAGATGCTGCTCCCATCAAATACATTATAGCCTATGTGTCATGTTCCCCATCAACCTGGGTTGTTTCTGAGAAAGATATATGAACATAGGCAAAGCAAAGAGAGAAACAAACATTTTTTTTGCTTCATTCATATTACATTGTTTAATTTCATCTCAGTCTATGAGACTCTAGACTATGATGTTTTGCTGGATTACAAGGCCATGATAGGGTCTCTGCTAATGTTACAGCTTTACCCTCAGCATGCACAGGCTGTAGCTAGAGGCCAAATACTCATCCTGGCTATTAATATAATAATAATAAAATAATAATAACATTATATTCATTACTTCATGTTATACTTGACAGTAAAAATAGAGGGCTAGTCTTGCATTAGGTACAAAAAAAAAATTAAAAATCAACATTAAATGGGTCATATATTACTAAACCCACTTTTATTAGTCTTTGGTTCATTTATTTGTGTATTTGGACCTTAACAGTTAACCCTCCAGGTGCTGCAAAGCTATCTTTATATTCATTTTGGCAAAAATTGAGTGGATTTCTACAACCCATTTTATTTCCTTCTGAATTTCTTACATTTTATAACTAGTTATGCACATATAAAGGTCAAGACTTCCAATAAATATTTCTCCAAGTACGCCATAATTGTTTGCTTCCAGCAGTGGTTGTAGTTCATACTGAAAACACGTCCAAACTTTCTCTATCTAAAATGTTCAGTTGTTGGTTATATTCACAAATTCAAGTGGCTGAACGTAACAGAGTGCACAGTCAACAACCTGCTGGGGTCATTTGCATTTAAAGGGCCAGCGCTCAAAACAACCTTTCTCATATTATTACTCAAAAATAGGGTTGAAGATGGACCTGTAGAGTATAATTAATGAAGAATTTAGACCCAAGCAGAGCATTTACAGTTTATGCAGACCACAGGGAAAAGTTTTAAAATGCATAATTCAATTAAAAAAAAACTAAATATGACTCCTTTAAGCTACCTAGTTTGACTTGTGAGTTTTAGTCGACCCCTCAATCCCAGGCACTTTTACTGAATCTAGAATTGTGTGGATATTCTTCAATTTAACAGAGAAAACCAACTTAAAATCGTCCAAAAGGCACCACATAAAGTGACCACTCGTTTGCATTTGACTTGAGGTTCAGAAGGTTTTAAGTGCAAAAACATGGTCAACAGGTTCCGCATATTAGGCAATGGAAGATCCATCTTCTCGTTTTTTTTAATGAGAATATCCTGCTGTTATAGTGTTTATGTAAAAATGGGATGTGGGATGTTGTAGCACACCGGCGCCATCCGACCACTTGATCCTCATCTGCACAGTAAAAAAAAAAAAACTTCATTACTAATGTCCCCCAACTGTCTCTCTCCCACACTGAAACTGGAAACACAGACAGTGTCAGTGTGCGTAAGTACATGTTTGTGTGTCTATACAGTGAAAATGCTGAGTGGTCTACCAGACACACACACACACACAGTTCTGGGCAGTCTAACCACAGAAACAGTAGCAGGAGAACACTGGGAGGGAGGGCAGTGGAATCCTTCAAGTCTGACCTGTGTTCCTTCTACTTGGTAAATATCCAACCACCGTGGAGTTCTTCTTCATGGGCAAACACTTGTTAATATTTACAACTCCGTGCTGCCAATGATGACAGATCTATGTATTTTATGTCACATTTTTCATTCTATGGTGTATTTATATCTACAAATTAGGGCTGTACAATGAATCAAAATGCTATGAAAATCACATTCTGGCCAAGTGTAATATACAAATTCCTATAACTATAGTAAGATACATGACAATATAGCATCATAATTGAAGTACTGTGGTGTTACATGGATTACCTGGCTACCAAATTATATTTCCCAGATTTAACAGATCCTACAAACCTTGAAATTTCCGCAGTCTTACAAGTATGCAGACTGGGTTGATGATAAAATGTACAGAATGTCCGGACAAGTCAGAGTACAAGAATTATACCTCAAAAGTCATATTAATAAACAAAGTAGCTAAGCTTATGGTCACACTGCTACAGTACTGGTATTTATGCAGTCGGTTAACTATGACCTGCTATTTTTTTTTTCCAGGCAACATCGTACTATTCTATCAGCATAACAGGAAATATGAGTTTTAACACTGAATTGGAACAGATGAAAGGCTACTGTTGTTGCTGACGTTCATCTGCATTAGGGCTGCAGGACTATAGCAAAAATATGAATCACAATTTTTTTGCTTAGAATTGAGATCATGATTCTCTGGCACGATTATTTTTAAACAAAATGTTTATTGCAAGTAAAAGTTGGTTGTTTTACCTCTGATTGGCATTTTTCATATCACTCTGCAAGTAGTCCAGTTACCTATAGTCCCGGTTGCTAAGTGACGTCAGCTGATCTCTGAAAGTTTGCAGCACTAAGAAACTGCCCAGCCAGCACAATGGAATTTTTTTAATATAAAATTTTTGGTGAGGGTGAGTTATCCTTATCAGCAAAGAAAAGGAGAACAGCACACAAGCCAGAAAAGTGAGGGTAAAAAGACACTTGGATCTGGATGACAGAAAAGAAGACCGACATGAGATTAACACGATCAAATGTGAACTTGAAATTGGGCAGACTTCCGGTGGATGACTCTGGACACTACCACTGGAGTTTTCATCCATTTCACTGTCTTTATTGCAGACGTTCCTCTGCTGTAATTCACTTAAAGAGCAGCGGTTTCATCACTAACACACAAACAATAACTTATCAGCAACAAACAAGTAAGGCATTGCTCAGCCTACAGGTTTGAGTAATGGTGTCACATCAAGAAAAATAAGTATAAAAAGGCCAATAAACGTTGTAAAACAGACACATTAACCTAAATGAACATTAACACAAAACCCAATGACTAAAATGTCCAGTACCCACAATACAATGTGTAGGGTTGTACCAATGTCATGGTGTTACGATTAATCGCAAATTTAAACAACACAGTTAATTAATCACCAAGGATGCTACAAATCATCTATGCAGCTTCAAGCAACCAATGTGTAAAACATTCACAACCATCTGGCTGCATAGCTTTCGTAGTGTAAAGCCGTAGTGTAAAGCACAGGGCCCAAATCTAGCAGAGGGCAAGCAGGGGCTATGCCCCTTAAACAAATATCCAGCCCCCACAAATGACAATTAGTGAAGTTTCAGGGGGTAGGGAAAAGGTAAATGGACTCCACAACAGCGGGAGACATAGAGGAATTAGTAACACGTTAAGTTTCACTTTCACTTTCCAAAGGGACATTATGCATTGTGAGGCACATACAGCATGGACCGCACCCTGACGTACAAACTCCCCGCAAAATAATCTTAGTAATTTTGAAACTGAGATTATTTCTCTGATGATAATCGTAGCACCAAAAATCTGAAATTGTAAGCCTACATCTCTAACAATGTGGCAAATATACCGCAGTATCATTGTACGAGTCCTGTGCACACTTTTTTTTTTTCACATTTCCGTCACTTCAGAAATAGTGAGGGTCACCAATCTTTGGCACTGTTATTTTGTGGGTCGTGATTTCAAAAGATTTAGAACAAACATCAACTAACTTCTGTGTGCAGATAGTGGTTATTTGAGGACATGCAAACAGTTAACAATGTGTTCACTGAGACACATTTTAATAAATATATTTCCTGGAATTAATGTATTTCGTGTACTGGGGATTCCTAGAATCACTTCATTTGAACCTTGTGCTGCATTATGTTTCCTACTGTACTGTGATGAGGAACAGGGACAGGAAGTGTGTGTGTGTGTGTGTGTGTGTATGTGTCACAATTTGAGAACAGATAAAGAAAAAAACACAGCAAACTGGAGCCACACCGGCAGAGCTGTCTGTCAGCTGTCTGGAGTAGATCCGGGGGTGAGTGAGGGAGGAAGGAAGAGAGAGAAATGACAGCGAGATGAGGAACATCCTGTTCAAGAAGAAAAGAGTAAAATCATGAAGAGAAAATTCCAGGATACATGATGAGTTTCTGCAGTGGGGAGGTAGTGTTCAAGTAGAGAAGGTGAAAGTGATAGGCAGAATGGAATAAAGTAAAAAAAAAAAAAAAAAAAAAAAAGTTACACTAAAAAAACATCTGTAAACCAATTACTTGCTTTACCGTGTTTCAAATAAAGTTTTTATAACTCAGGGTTTTGCCTTCCCTGATAATTCTCAGAGGTTGCCAAAGTGCACCAGCAATAACAAAAGAAAAAGGTGAGACTTCTCCTCCATAGTCTGCAGAAAAATCCTCCTGAAGCACTTGGAAAGTTTAATGTATTCTGCATATTGAAGCCCACCTCCTCTCCAGTTAAGATGCTGTTATGCAATACTGAGGTGTTCAGTCTTTCCATTTTCCTGCTGAGAAGAATGATGATGCCACAAAGTTCAAAAGTAATACAAAAAGCAGATATGATTAACTGAAACAACCAGAGACTAAGAAAAAACTCTTAACAGTTATCTTAAAAATCAGTATTGTCTGTAATGTGGTGCAGAAGACATAAACCTACTTTAACATAAAAAATACTTTACAGACACTTTTTACTTGAATTAAGTTGGAAGCGCAGAACACTTAAGATGAGTTATGAGAAAAGTAACTACCTCTGAGACTTCATTACTGAGTCACTATGTCCTCATATATGAAGTTCTTCACAAATACAGTGATATAACACACAGACAGTTCCTGGAAAAACCAAGAGAGCATCAATTTGTCATTTTTAATACTGCTGTTATAGTCTGATCAGATATCAAGCAGTATCCATCTTTCGTTAATAGAGAGTTGACAAGATGCACACAGCTGATATTTCTCAAGATTACTGTTGCTTTTTGTCTTCTTTGTTGTGGCTGTGTTAAATAACTATGCTAAAAATATTGACTTTAAAACAAATGTATTAATGAAACTACAGGGTATAATTCAGTACAAAAATCCTGAGGGTCCTCCACGCTATGAAATATGAGCACAGAAGTGAAAGTAACCCAGCGTTTCCTTTTCATTTGTATTATGGTTTTACACCCCCATGAATCAGTCCTCAGAAATGTCAAACTCCAAAACAAAGACATAAACCATGGACGACTAGAAAATGAAAGGGGCACAAGAGGGGCAAAGGGTGGTCATTGGTAAATCTGTGTCATCAGCAGTTGTACCAATAAAATATTTTGTCAAACAATAAACATCCAAGCATTACAAAAGAAGAGCAAAAATTTTTTAAAAATACCAGAAAAAGTGATACTCTTTGTCATACTCACCACGCAAGTCTATTCAGCCATTTTCTTTATTGCTATTAATTGGTAATGGTGCTTTGAACAACGTAGAACTGAAAACCGCCATGAAACTCAAATACTTGCTGTTATCCAGAGGTTTGGGGCAAAACCGCTTCACATCACAGGGATAACTGACCAGACCGCCATTCCTGTAACTGCAAGGCTGCTAAACTAATTAATAATAGTCAGCAAAATAATTAATAACAATAACAACTAGACAGTCAAAGATTGAAACCATCCTACTTAAATAAATTTCATATGGGCTATTTTCAAAATGGATTGAGATATTATATAGATCTGCTTTTTGTCTGATTTTCTGCAGCAGTGTTGCCATATTACAATACTATCACCGGGGGAGTGAGAACCAGAGCAGCTAACTACATGTCATGGCAGGATCGGCTTCAGCTACTCAGTTTAAACAATCACGGCAAATTGGGATTTCTTGGATATTACAATATGTTCCAACTAAGAACATCATCTTCTCATTGACCATCCACAGTCCCCGATGATTACTGTAGTCTGACAAGTGTGTCACACTCTGACACTTGGACGTTAAGTAATCCAGATGAAGAGGTCTTAACTTCAGATTATACAGAAGGAGGATCAGACTGCCAGTGTAAACAAACAGTTTCTGAAAGTCTTGCATCAAAAAGTTCAATTGAAGAGTTGAATCCTCCTGAGAATTTTTCATGTTTGGCTACAAATTAAATGAAATGTGTCACATAATTGAACAAACGCAGCTGAGCGAGATCAAGTAGTGACACGGGGACACATTTCCTGTTCAATAAGCTCTGTGTTTAAAACTAAATGACTTATTTCCATGTTTAGCCAAATACATGTATGAATAGAGCTCAGTAAATTCTTTCAGATTACACATGTTAAAATTTACAGAAATAAAATGTTGGGGTAAAAATACTCAAATTACTACTGCATGACATAGGGATTCAAATTGCACTTCTTTTTTTCACTTAATGCAAATGTACAAAGCATACTGTTCTCTTAAGAAATTGATACTGAATGAAACACAGGGGTTTTGCTATAATGTTAAACAAATATGATCAATATTAGGTAAAACATGTTTAAATGGTATGTTCTTATGAACACAAATATGGTGTGATGTGGGGACAGCAGTTTGTCACTTTGCCGGAACTAAAATACTACAAATATGCTAATAAACATTTATTTAACATACATATTACAACTGAAGTGATAGCCAAAAGCAGAGCACATTTTACAAATAACTTGATTGTACATAACCTTTCTATATTATCTTACTGTTGAATAATTAGTTTCTACAGATTCACAGACTTAAAATATCACTTGTACAAGCACCGGGAAAATGTTATTCATAAATTTAAAAATGCATTTACATATTTCAGTCCTTTTTTGACACTGATGTTCACTTGTGCTTGATCTAGCCCTGGTGTAACAACTGTTTTATGGGGTGAATACAAATGTTTCCATATGATGAAAAATTGAAAAATGCTGGTGAGACGACAAAGTGTGTGTGTGTGTGTGTGTGTGTGTGTGTGTGTGTGTGTGTGTGTGTCCGTGTGTGGTCATATGACGTATATTGTATACAAGTACAGCAGACTAAACAGAGCTGGAGGAAGTTTGAATGTAGTGCTCTCAACTGCACTGCAAAACTGTACCACAACACAGTAACCCTGAGGTAACATCAAGCAACCATGTAGGAAAAAACGTGTCATACACATACATAAGTACCAGGCTACATCTCACCTGACAGTAACTAATCCATACTATAGCACTGAACAAGCAAGTTGAGCATCTTTATGCTACACTCCCACTTTTGCCTCTGGTCATAGCCATTCAAATATTTCCTGGTAGTTTGATTTTGGAATTAAATTACCTATGTAGCCTTCCTCGACTAGACTGCTAAATTGTTTCTCGTTATATTACAACAATGACAATAAACATCTACTCTATTCTTTTGCAGTTTAAATGAACCCTGCAAAACTTTGTAATTAATGAAAAATGTTTCTACACTGTAATGTAACTCATCTGTTTCAATCACATCTGAGTTCATAAGCCGGTCAAGCAGTTCATAGATCTGTGTAATTTTTCACTGTCTGAAGTTGCTGTTTCATCAGTTGAGATATTTTCAGCAGCAGTAGCATATGAGACAAACCTTGCAAGTTAAAACAGACTAAAACCAAACATTTAAGTGTTTTTAATGACAACATATTTATGACCCCACTGAAAAGTTAATTGTATGCCAAATAAAGATCAATCATGACCTAAATTGTGAGACTGCCAAGATCTACCTTCAATATTGACAAATTTTGTATGGCGGAAATGTGTGCACATAAACAAACTTCCTCCCCTCTAATCTCTACTGCTGCAAGTTCGGAAACCTGTGACAGACAGGCTTAAAAAACAAGGAGCCAGGTCCTAGAGGAATTGTCTGATCCCAGAAAGAAGAAAGCCAGAAGTAAGCAGTATGGAAAGTGCACACGTGAAGACATTACAGCTGTTTGCTGTAACAGCACAAGTATTAGGCTAAAAATCAGACTTCTAACGGCAATATACTGAAATGACAAAGTGACCTATAGAGACTAGGGATATAAAGATTACCAGTATAATGATGAACTGTGGTAAAATTCCCTACAGTTAGTATTACTGTTTCAAATTCTAATTATCATTAAAACCGTATTTAATTACAGCACACTGAAAAACTCATGGTGATATTCCGCATTTCCTAGAGAAGCAGCAGCACTTGGCAGAAGGCATGTGCACGGACAGCGCTCCAGAGACTTTTTCCCTACTAAAAAGACAAATTTGGTAATCTGCATGTATTCTGGATTTTTAAAGGATGCTGAGGGGAAACTAATTGAAGATGGTCAACCTGTCTGCAGAAAAAAAGACAGTTCAAATTTCATGAGCCATCTCCATGACCATCACCCCCTACTATACAAAAGTATTCTTGAAAGTGCAATTAACTCTTATGGCCATAAGATGCCATCTTTAATGTACATGTTTATATGATAATATTTTAATATTTCTGCCAACAGAAAGTACATTGTGTATGTGTTATTTTACATTTTTATTTTTTAATAAATTTTAATTATTTCAAGTATTTTTATTACTTTTTGAACATTTTGAGAACATTTCAGCAATACCGTGACAATTTTGGTCACAATAACGATTAAATGAAATTTTCATATCATTACATCTCTAATACAGACGGTATACTGTTCAATGTACTGGCAGAGAGGTATGCAAGATATATAACATATAACAATAGGTTTACTTGTCAGAAGCTTGTGAGCACAGGGCTCATTCCTTCTGTGATGATTTTTCAATCTGTATTATGTTTGCAGGTCACCTACTTTTATCTTGCCTGAAGCTCTGTGCTTATTTTGAACTGCACAAGTTAATAATAATCAAAATAGCCAATATTTAAAGGGTGGACATTTTCTTAAAAAGGCTTACAAACTACCATTTCCATTTATTTTTGAAATACCATGGTTGCGTTTTGTGAAAATATTAAAACAAAGCTATTACAACTGGCTATTTCTGCAGACATTAGCTAATGATGGTCACCATTGCTGGTTGAAACAGCACTCCCTGCTGTGGTATTGCTTGTTACTAATTTAGAAATTAAGATAGTGGCAGGGATACATAAACCAGAGTGTAACAAAACTAACACGTGACTGTGTGACTCACATCCATCGAGTACTGATGAATCATTCACTAGTCCATATTTCAACTGTCAAAACTCTTTACCATTTAAAAGAAACAGAGTAGAAATATAACAGCTTAGACGCAACATAATAAATTACAACAGCCATACATCCACAGTCCAACTCTCCACAGCAGCTCACAATCTGCTCATTAAATCTGACTATCACTATGCAATCAGCTCTCAATCAAATCACATGGAGCAGCCAGCAAAACTGGAAAATATATGAACATTTCCAGCTTAAATGATTTCAGGTGAGGATGAAAAAAAATCTACCATTTCGAGGGCACAAAAATGGAGCTCGCATGCACAAATTAGCTGGCACATATGTATTTTCCAAGAGCTGACATTGAATGCTTCAACAGAGGTCCTTGTTCGCCTGAAAAGATTCTCTGCACCGGTAGTAATGCTGGATCTTCTATGAGAGCTGGATCTTTATCTTAATCACCGGCTTCCTGACTTTTCTACCCATTTAACTAACACACACACAGACACACACACACGTCACAGCTCAAATTTCCCAAAATGTTAGGATGAGGGGGCATACAAATACACACAACGGATGACAGTGGATGAAAAGTGTTTGTGTGGGTTCCTTTGCTTGTCTGAGTGTCAAGCACTCGCACAGAACAGGAAGAATCCCGAGATGATTTTTCCCGTCGTTCCCTGCTGCTGCATGCCAACTGGAGGCTAATGGAGGAAATGGATCACGTAGACAGGCTCCCTCCCTCACAGCAAAGGCACTGACAGCATACTGCAGACCAGGAGCCATATTTGAAAGGGGATGCGAGATGGACTCATCCTCTGGTATGTCTCATGTCATTTACAAGAGAACACATTTGGTGCAGCAAATTCAGACACAAAACTTCTACAAATAATTTAACACCTGAAATTTAAGATTGCTTTCTTCAGCAAACTTGGCAGCAAGCTCTGTGTGGAAACATGACATGCTACCTACCAGCACACTCACACTACGTTCTCTTTTGTAAATTAATTTAAGCATCACAGAGCAGCCGTCCCAGATAAATGCTGTAGACACGAGGAGAAGCTTTAAAAAGGTAAGTACCAATAAGCTGTGATTAGAATGCTGTGTAAGAGGACTAAACTGGGGATGAATCTGAATAAGCCCCCCTACACAAATTCCGATCTACTGTCATGATGAGGGGACAACAGTGAAGGTCGCAATTAAAAAAAAAAACGACTAAAGCCAACCACATTCCACAATGAGTGTGTGAAACAGCCAGAAAAAAACCCTAAGTTCAGGACAGAGTCAGTTCAAGCAAGCAGTAGTAAAGTGCAGACCTGAGGCTGAAAAAAGGAAAAAGAAATGTATAGGAAAAGCCTCTGCATAGGTAACTTTTCCCAGCTGCAGACAGAAATGTTATTGATGAACACTCTGAGATTAGCCTTAGTTAGAGTTGTGTTTCCACTATAATTTGTAGAATATAAAAGTGGCTTGTTAGAGACTCCAACGCAACGCTACAGCAATGCAGATGAGTTAAGTATCACAGTATGCTACACAATTAAAGCTCGCTGTTCTTGTCTATTCACAAAGAGAAAACATGAAGGTGGTTTTTCAAGAAATGACAACACTTAGCAGTTTCATTTCAATTATGTCAATCGCCACAATGACATGTCATACACTATTCTGAGGTTATGTGACTGAAAGTTGAAAAAAATGCTTCCATCACAATTTACTGCTTTATTCACCCATGTCAAATGACACTTTATATGCATACATTGAACTTTTCAATATTTGACAGGTTTTCTTGTGTTAACATTTGACACTTTATGTTCATAATTTCAAAAAGCCAGTTTATGGAAAAACACAGTACTATCCATCCATTCTAGGTATATATCTGTTTAATAAGAAATGTTGTGTTTTTGGTACCAAATGCATGCCAGGTAGAAAAAAAAAAATCGCATTGCAAAAAGTACCCAGCCACCATGAAAACTTCCAAGACTGTCCCCAAATTGGATGCTTAGTGGTCAGTGTTGTCTTTTCTAAAATAGTCTCCTCAATTTGCAGCACTGAAGACATAAAGATAAAACCTGAACTTAAAAGAAAAAAGAAACATCAGTAAAGCATAAAAATAGTTTTGAATCCCCAAACATCTTTAAATGCAAGCTTTTGCTTAAGCCAACCCCCTTCTCTCTGACAGAGAAAAAACAAACAGACTATGAGAGAAACCACAGAGCAGACAGGGTAAAACTGGGCTGCAGCTGGTATGCAATGTTAGGTCTAAATGCACACGGTCTCAGACACATAAATCAAGTGTGGCCACAACTAAACACACATGTAAAGTTTGCAATGAATGCACAACCATAAATGTAGACTTAGAATCAGTGATCCTGGTGTGTGAATAGCAGTTTTTGAGCTCCAATGCCTTGTGAACCCCATTGAATCCCTCTCCTCAAAAACACTGTCGTCCTTATCCTTTCTATCTGGTGAAGGACAGACAGAAAGGATGTGTCTATGATCAGGAAAGACTCACATTTCCTCTCTGAGATTTTACATTCCTGGGATTCCTTCTGAAGACCACTGCAGCCCATTTAAAACCATTCCCCATATGCTGAGGAGAAAGAAAAAAAAAAAGTCCCAACGCAGGCAAGCTGAGGAGAATGTGCTACGTCTTCCAGATCTGAGAGTATACTTCATTACAATATTGACGTATGTCTCTGAATGAATTACACTGTTAGGTAAATTAACTTCAGTTTGCATGTTGCAGACTGTGGTACAAGAAGCCATTTGACCACACAATGCTGCCTGATGGAGCACCTGTCATCTGTGAAAATCACATGTTGGAAAACACTACTAACTTACAAAAATCACAGATTACAAATAATTGAATAACATCACATCAGAGTGGTGAAATATTGTATTCAGTTTCCTCTTTACACATAGTAGACATGCCAATAGTTTTGTCATTTGATGAAACTACCAGGTACAGAGGATGGGGATAAAAGATTGAAAAATAGATATTACATTAAGTATTTAAAAGATTTAAAGATGCCGTGACCCTTTAAGACTACAGTTAACGGTCGGCGTATTAATAAAATATATAAATCAAATACAGAGATGTACTGCATTGACAAACCTATAATGGATTATTTCTATTCTGCTTGATCACGCATCATTCTCTATAAATAAAGTTATTAACAATCTATCCAAATGTGTGATACTACAATGACACTTCCGAATGAAAAAGTAAAACGAACCCATAAAAGCAGAGTACGTCCTTTTTCAATTCAATAATTATTTATTACATGGCTAGCTATTAGACAAAGTCCCACTAATTAAACGTTTTCGTGTGTTTTAATTAAAGACACCAAAATGGGGTACAAAGGGGGTGCCAAAAGATAAATCTACCACATTGAAAGATGACAGAGGCAGGTATACACTAACATAGATTCATCGACTCTTAAATTAATTATTTGTTGGGATATACCTATTGGAGACGATGCTAAAACGAACCGGAGCTGACCTCGGGCAGGTCTCCCACACTACATTAACAATGATGTTATCAATGCTAACGTAGAAGCAAGGCTACTGTAAAGCGCACGAGACGGAAAGTCAACAAAGAATTAAAGCTATACATAACATGAAACTTCAGGAAACGTTAAAAGGTCAACGTCGCACGCGAAAGCTTCATCAGTATTCAGCTGTACAAAACACACAGCGTTGGTTTGCTTGGTTAGCTAGGAGGCTAACTTGCTAACGCTTCCAAGCGGCGCAGGAGGGGGTTTAAATTCGCTTACCTGTCAACCGCAGCTTTACTGGGCCATTTCTCCTAACTCCTTGGTTAGACATTCCCTTTCGTATTCCAGCTTGATGAGGATTCACAAAAAGTGTCTAAATCATGTGTAGCCGCCTGAGTTCTTTAAAATGGTATCTCCCAAAACAATCCTGCTGCTGTTAGCTTCGGGTTAGCTCGTAGTATCACCATAGCAAATCACGCTGACTGTTTGCAACGAAATGGTGTCATGATCACATCGCCGGAATACCGCTCTGTCGTGAGCCGCGTGTTAATAAAATAATTACAATGTCCACATTCCTTAAATGCTCTTCCGCCAGGGGCCACGGATACTGTTAATATCAAGTAATCGGTTTGCCCTCCATCCGGACAGACATCCACTGTGTCCGTGCTGCTTTTCACTGAAGTTGGTCGTGATACTGAATAGACTGGGGGGCTACCGCAGACAGGCAGCAGGCATACAAAATACAACAGGACATCCGGTGTGTCTTCAAAATAAAAGCACACAACATACAGAGAAGAAGAAACCTGCTCATTTTAGGGAGGTCCACTGTTATATGTAGGCTATGTCATGCTTTTTTGTCCACTGTAAGGGAAAACAGTTTGATAGTTTTACTTACTCTATGTCCACTGCAAAGGGCATTCTGTAAAAAAAAAAAAAAGTGTTTTATGTAAAGCACTCTTAATTGCACAAGGCAATTAAAAGTGCTTTACATAAAACATAAAAGTCTCATAAGAGAGACATTAAAAGGAGAAAGTTAAAATACATAAAAAATCACAAAAAACTAAAATTCTAATTAAAATAGATATTGTCAGCGATAAAATGTGATTTTAAAGGACAATAGCAGAATAAACTATTTGCTAAAAGGAAAGTGCAGTAAAGATGCTCCACTCGGGCAAAAACAGCCACCCATGGGGTTACCTTAACCCTGCTGTCCCAGGTCTGAAAAACCTTGAAGCCCAACCTGTTGTACCTCCTGCACAAATTGTACAACCCTGGCAGCTAGCATCTTTAAACCTGGTATACCACACACTTTTTAACCTGCATGGAGGAAAGAAATAAAAAAAAAAAAAAAGAACAAGAAGACAAAGAATTTAATAAGAAAATGAGAATTTAATGTTAAATCAATCAAAACAGTTAAAATTGTGAGTTGCCGTGCAGGTATTAGAACTGAAAGGAGAAAAAAAACTCTAATGAAAGGCAGCTGTAAACAAATTAGTCTTTAACCTTGATTTAAAAGAACTGAGAGTTTCAGCAGACCTGCAGTTTTCTGGTAGTTTGTTCCAGATGTGTGGAACATAAAAACTATTACTGTGTTTGGTTCCGACTCTGGGGATAGAAAACAAACCTGTGCCAGAGGACCTGAGGTCTCTTATGTATTTGGGCCCTGAACCATTCAGAGCTTTATAAAGTAACAAAGGTATTTTAAAGTCTATCCAATGAGAGACAGGAAGCCAGTATAAAGACATCAGACCTGCTTTGACATGGTGAACAGCAAAAAGCAAAAACTTTTACCATTCTAGATCAGTATCACCTTTGACCTGGTACAATGATTACATACTGAATCCCACATACTTACTCTCAAGAGTAAATCACATTGTCACAATCATTTCATGAAAAGTAAAAAATAACAGTGTAAACAGTGATGGATCGCTTAGGAAAATGTAGATGTAGATAGATAAAAATACATTTGGTTGTCAACACAAAAATTATTATAGATGTCATATAAAGAATTGTCGTGATTATTAGAATTATTTATGGCAAGTTATGGTTTAATTTTGAAGTTAAATTTGTATTTCCTGTCCTTATCCCCAGAAACTTGATTGTAGGGCTTGACAGTCTAGTTCTTTAATTCTGTTAGTGTGCTTCTAATTTAAACCCACACAATATCCTATAAGATGAAAAAAAGCATAATCATGTAGGTGTAGGAGGGTAAACACTGAGATTTATCGAAATCTTTAAATCTTAAATAGCAAGTCTTCAAACATGAGAACAGAGAAAGACAAAACTGCCTTAAACAGTCACCAACAACTGTATAAAAATGTTCTTCTTAATCTTATTCCCAATGAATACATATCAAATGAGCTCCATTAAATTAGAATGATTTTCCCGAATGTACAATACAAAAGGCCTCTAGTAAAACCAGTCTCCCAACCTGGTCAGGTACACTATTTGGCTTTTATAATAAAAAAAAAAAAAAAGAAAAGAAATGATTAGTTAATAGATTTTATTAGTAAACTGCATTACAGTACATGTCATTCATAAAAATAAAAAAAAAAACTGTTGACAATATACCTAAGACACAATTGGCCTGTTAATACTGTCTTGACTCCCAACAACTATAGAATCAGCACAGCGTCATCTAGTGGTGACATGGATCTCCATCTACTACACACCCTCATTCATGGCCTTTACCAAATAAACCATGTATTCTGCCTCCAAATATGAAACAGATGTTCTAAAATTAGTTTTACAAACAGTTATTTTCAAATCTTTAAACTGTTGAAACCCCTTGTTATAACATTCATAGCTTTGTTATATTTTTTAGTAGCAGTAAAAGTATAGGTCTATGCCTTAAGCTACTTTCCTTTATTTATTGTTACTTAGTGGTTAGGATATGTTTCTGTTGTGCCTGTGGACTGTACTGTTTGTCCTGTCATGTCTTGTTTACATACGAAGACAAATGTAAGTTCTTTATATGTCTAGTACATGTGAAGAATTGACAATAAAACTGACTTTGACTTTTTTGATACAGCTCATTTGATAGTTATATACTAGGATGACAGGCTAAAAAAAATAAAACATGAAACAAAATTAAAAATATCAACTATATAGACATGGTACAAATTATTTTTGCTACAAAGGGTAAAGTGTTAATTGTGTTGGTTTTCAGGAATCTGGAAGGTGTAGACGTCTGTAGTTGCCTCAGGAATCATACACTTCTCTTGACCCTGAAAGACAAGAAGGAAAAAACATATTAGAGGATTAATCAAGTTTTAACATGTTTTAGGAATACATTCATGGACTTGAATTATCAAAATTCTACAGTTCTACAGTGTTGTTGCCAGTTGAATCACATCAGAGGCCACTCGTGTAATAAATTAAAAGCAGAACATTAACGTTTATTGTCAATGATTCAAGAGAGAAAAGCAAATAACCAGTCAAGGTCTACAATATCTTCAAAGGCGGAAGTATTTTATCTGGACAGAACACTACTGTAAGATGCACCACACCCCACTGTAACTGTATTCCAACAGTATGTAGAAAAGCAAGAGGAACAATCACACAGGTAGCTTTTACCATCCTGCTGGCAGTCATTTGATCTGTGAATGACTCATAGCTGTCAATGTTATCTTACTGCAGGGGTGTCAAGGTCATTTTAGTTCAGGGGCTGCATTCAACTAAATTTGGTCTGAAGTGAGTGAAGTAATAACATAATAATATATAAATAACGTCAACTCCAAACTTTTCCCTATGTTTTAGAGTGAAATGAAGTAAATTACTGTTATACTGCTGCTGAAACTGTGAAAATTTCCCCAAGGTGGGATTAATAAATAAAGTATCTATCTATCTATCTATCTATCTATCTATCTATCTATCTATCTATCTATCTATCTATCTATCTA
>JAPSES010000104.1:12253825-12269496 GCA_029822895.1 Maxillicosta whitleyi
TCTGTGTTTTTGATGTTTATCTTGATCAGTTGTAACTGGAATGTAATGTCTTTCCTCTTGTGCAATGACAATAAATCAATCATTCAATCATTCATTCAATCATAATATCGCTCTGTGCCACACTTCTTTTTTATCGTAGATACTAGTCGCCAAAAAGTCATCTATTCTCAGTGATCACTCTGCTTCTCAACATGCATTTTAGGGCAATCTTAATGATGCCAAGAAGACATAGGGGTGAAGAGACAGTGCGAGAGAATCAGAAAAATAGAGGAATGACTTGTTAAAGAAGCAACATGGCAGCTCCACTAACTGTGAACTTTACGCTCATGTTCAGAATGTTCCAAATGTTCAGCCTCAACACATTTGGACATATATGGCTGTCACTGAATGGGAACGTTGGAGATGTATTGGAGGACAAGTATGAAGCTGGATAAAATCGAAATTTTAAGTAACTTGTACCGAAGAACTTGAGTAAAAGTATTTCGTTATTTTTGCATTGGAGGAGGTTGTAGTCTTTAGTATTTACCAACAAACACATAATTTTGTTGGTCTAATTAATAAGATTTATTTAGAGATCTTCTAACTTTAACATGTATGTGTTAGATGTTAATGAATTTGTGTATTTATAGTCTATATCAGATCGTCTCTATCTCTGTGTAGGATGGAAACTCCCATTTTCTCACATCAGGAGAAGCATTAACATCTTGTTTCGTGCAAACATGAAAACTCTTTCACAGTTATCTGAACACTTCCTCTGCTTGATCCCAAGGGACCAGATATATCATAATGGGCCAGATCTACCACCGGAGGCGCCATCTTCCGACTGACCTCCTGAACCTTCTCGGCGGTAAACTGAAGCCTGGGGATGGCCTACTGCGAAGCAACAATTATGTCAAGAGGTTCAACAAACGGAGACACCAGAAAGCTTTGGAGGCCACCCGCTCCAGGTGTAGGTGAACTAAACACAGACTATCACCCCCTGCTGCAGGGGAAGAGACACTGCAGCTTATCTGAACTGATTATAACTCGCCCCACAATGTTGTGCAAGACAGAGGAGATTGTGCAGAAGGCATGGATTTACTGTGTATGGACTGCTTTAATGTATTCTAACCTTGGTGCACCTTTTACATGTCTGTTAAGTTCCCAACATGTTGAATCTTGGACTCTCTGATGGCATGACCTTTCCATTAAATGGATCTTGAATCTTTATTTTGAAATTTTTGGGGAATCAGAGACCGAAGCCCTCTGTTATCATCTCAGAAGTTAAGGCTGATATCCTTCATGTGAACTCTTCATTCATTCATGGCTGGTACATGAAACACCTTAATTAAAATATATATCAAGACCACGCACTTGTAAGGGAACATTTGGCCTTTTTAAGCAGACTTTCTTACACTCAGGAAGAAATGAATTTGTTGAATGTGAAAGTTTGATCATTTTGCATTACCTGCCTTTTTCCAGATTTTTTTTTTTATTTAAAGATACAATATGCAGGATTTGCATGCTTATGTATTGAAGCTTTTCGATAGAGTCTGGGTTGTGCTGTTAGCTGTTGACATTAACTCATTCCATTACCAAGCTAACAATGGTGACAGATGTTTACATCGATGATCGGCATATACAACATACATCAAAAGCCACAGTATCCTGCAACACTTGACAGTCGCTGTGTCTCAAATCACATAGTTATGTGCATAGACTAACTATAATGAGTGTGTATGTGCATTCACAGTATTAGTTACAGCAAAGGTAGTGCATTTAATGTACCTGAATGTAATCAGAAAGTTGAGTGTGGAACACCAGACGCTTCTCACCTTCAATGGTCACCATCTTGGCTGTGTAGCAGAATAAGGACCAGACATGACAGCAGAGGAAGTTGTGAGACCAATGGTGGTTATTCATCACAAAATGAGTCATTAAAAAACTTTTAGCACAAATAGATGTAAAAGTTAGTGACCAATATAATAGACAATGACTAGAAAGTTTATTGGCAGATATTGTGGCGGGCGGTAATGCTCAGGAAGCAGTGAAGAACATAACATGGGCACTTTCAGTTCCCGGAAGCATTAAACAGCCATTCTGATTGTAAACAACACAAAGGGTGTATTCAGACCTACTTTGTTTGGTCCATTTAAAATGGTCCAGAGTTTGTTTCCCTGGAAAGTTCAGACATTTTTTTAGGCATGGATACAAACACGTGAACTCTGATTCAAGCCAAACAAGAGGGTTTCCAAACAGACTCTGGGCCGGTTCACTTTCTGGTGTGATAACCAGGTTCAGGCCAAGACAAACCAAGGAACCATTTGCCTTTTTGTGCTCGATGAGCCACCGTAGCCACATGGCATTGTGAGTAATCACCAAAATTGGAAGTAGCTGAGCTGAACTGGTAGCCAGAGCTAATAGCAGCAGCCATGAACAGTGGACAGACATGAAACAATGAGGAGATTGAATGTCTCATTGACAGTTGATCAGTGGTCATGTAGGACCTCCATGTTTGTTTTCATCAATGCCCTCTGTCACTGATTCGCCCCACCCCCGACTTTTGTGTCCAGTGCCAGTGCAGTTCGTCACATGCGTGCTTCTGTTTTTCAAATTTTGGGACACTTGAAAAAAGCGCAATGAGATTGCGATCCGAACCAAACAAACAAACAAAAAAGTCTGCATCTGATCTGAAACAAATAAGAAGGCCAAAGGAGTTTCCAGGTATGAATACACCCTAAATTGTCCACATTTGTACAGTAAGTAAAATAACTGAGTGGTGCAGTTTGAGTAAGGTCAGTATGCGGTACACTATTTTGGTGTTTCTGTTGTAAAAGAGGCCCAAACAGCTGACATGTACGGTACTAATTTTTGGTACCTTTCAGTTGGAGGTCCATAGGAAAATGGTAGGTGGAGGCGGAGCTGGACCGGCATCACCAAATACAGTCCATTGATTGGATGACAGAAAAATGCAACTCCCTCCTCTTGGTCGTCCTCCACTGTTGTTGTTAGTTGTGTCATATTCAATGTCGTTACACTAAAATGATGTCATGCTAGACATTTGGCCTAAACCCCGCCTACCAGGGGAGGGTGACAGTGGAAACTCCAGTCCTTACCAAACCATTCCAAACCATACTGTACTGTGCTGACCCAGACCGCACCACTCAGTCAAATACACTATATGTGTACAGAGTACTGTGTGTAAGTGTCCTAAGAGAAACATTTGATTTAAGACGTAGTGACTTTTATCTTAGAAATGCAGTTACATAATGTCAACACACGTCCATAAAGGTACATGTTACATAAACAGCAGTAAAAACACAGTATGTAAGATTTGTGCTCACGTGTTAAAGTTTTTAGTTGATGTGATTGATGTAAGTCCATTTCTGAGCTAACAGTGGCTCTAGTGTTGCAGCGGTAGAGGATCAGAAAGCAGGAAGTGAAGAACTCAGGAGCAAGTGGAAGGATTTTTGCAGAATCTGTACAGACTCTGATCATGTATGTGAACAAACAAGAGAGTTGTTAGCGTAGAAACTGAGTTAGCTAACGTCAACAACCAACTGGCACAGTACAGACTCCATCACAAATCCGCACTCATAGAGAGTAGACTAGCATGCTCTAATTTAACACATTGAACCTTTAATACTTGTCCTTTGCAGAAAACTGGTCCAGTTCTTTTTCATTAACATTGTAATCCAAGCTTAGACACACATAACAAAAGAAGAATCACTGCTTTAATGTTGTTGTTTTTTTAGCTCATGTCTCCGAACAAAAGTCAAGACAGCGTCACACAAACACTTGTAACCATTATCCTGCAAAATTACTAACAAAAATGTTCAGAGAATTATCAATTGTTTGGAAAACATCTGGAAAACCATACAATCATATGACAAATATTTTCTTCCCGATGTCTTGATTTGTCTACGGTGTCTCCTAAATGTATTTGTATTACACTGAACAGTGTTGTATTGCATCCTTGTGCATGATGTCACTGTGATAGTCAATGTCAAATAAGAAATGCATCATTACTGGTAACAGGACGTAAAGAATCAGCATCGAACCCCAGCAGTGGGAGTGGAGGAATGGATGGAGGAAAAAAGGGACATTGTTTCTCACGAGAACGGCTTATTTTTCTAACTTTAATTATGTGTCCACGATGAAATATCTGCTCAAGTAGACTGGGACTTCAAAAGAAGCCTCGCTAAATAAGGGAGGGGGGGGGTTTGGTTCTGTTGAGGGGAATAAGCCATAAATATAATCGCAGGAATCTGATCCTCTCTGCACCTGGACACATGACTCTGAAAGCGCCTCCGTCACAGCTCCGCTTTGGGATTGTTTTGTTGCTTACACACAAACACATACTCCTCCGGGAAGGCCAAAAGGAGAATGCAAAGTATTTAACCAAGATCACAGGGAGAGAATAGGACAATTTAAGAGGCTAATGTAAAAAGATACTAGAAGAGATTAAATAAGGAGTGGGTGTTGAGTGTCTCCTTGTTTTTTGAGACACAGCTTCTCATTTTATTAGAAATCCCTGGTTTGACTGTAGTCCGACCTTGAACTCGTGCTTTTAATGAAAGGGAAAAATTGCACTGAATGCTCACGTTGCTTTACTATATATGATCCAAATAAAATGTGTGCTTGTTTTTGTACTCAAAGATCCCTTGAGGAATTTATTTTGTCTCCACTCGTGCTATCACATACATCTGCCCACTGACTGAGGAAATATCTGGAGCATTGATCCTCATTATCATTCCCGATGATTGCATGAGAAGGAGCACCCGCAGTAAGACGCTCTAATTAGAGTTTAACAACCGTGGTCTCCGTCTGACTTGGGAACTTGGATGTTGAGCCCCTTTTTCTTCCCCTCTGTCCATCTTTCAGCTTGGCTGGTCATTTCCCAGGCTCGATGAAGCCTCTATCTGGGATCAGCGCTGGAGGGAACAGATGCAGGCGGGCAGGAAACAGGAGCCTGCACCACATCTTGGCTACTATCGCAGCGGGAGGACATTCCTCATTGCAGAGGATGTGAAGGAGGAGAAGGAGGAGGCAGAGAAGGAGGGGATTTAGGGGGAGGTGGGAATATTTCCAAGTTGCTTCCTGTGTGACAGCCCCCCCCCAAGCCACAAAGAGGGGGGAGTCAGCGAAAGAGAAAAGGGTGGTGAACTGAAACCACCATGTGAGCCTCTGGATTCATTTAGTGGTTTGAGTTGAGAGAAGGGAGGTGGGGGTAGAAGGGTGTGAGGTGAGAGCAAAAGGTCAAACCTGGACGTGGCTCTAATTTGTCTGTTTTGGTAATTTGATCACATAAGGAGTTCGTCAGGGGTCGTGACCGTGTCCCTCGGAGCTCCTGAGACAGTGCTTCAAACCTATTCTCTCTGAAAGCTTCAGCATCAAGGAAAGGCTTGAATTTAAAATGAATGTCCTGAGGGGCCCCCCCTTTAATGCGGGGCCTCAAGAATGAGTCACAATCCAGTTAGTCATCATTGACGCCATCATTTCAGTTTGTGATGCAATCTAGTGGTGTATTAGCAAACTATTTCATTCGAGTAAATTATCCCCAATTGTCATGTGGTGAAGGCGGAGTCTTTTGTGTGAGGGGGGTGTCATTTTTTGTAGTGCTTCAGTTCTTCAATTTCAACTCCATTTTAATATATGTACCTAAAAAATGCAAAATTAATAATAAAATAAGTTTGCATGAAGTCCTAAAGGTGTATATTGTGAGAAATGTTTCCATGCTGGTACTGATACTGATGCATTTCATTTTTCCATTAAAAGAAGAATCTTTATGAATTCAGTCACGTGTGTCAGCTATTCTAGCATCATAATCTGTTCATGCAGTTTTCTTAGTTATAAGCAGCAAGTGTTTTATGAGGTCACAACTACCAGGACCTTTGACCCCAAAATCTAAATAATTTATCATTTGACAGTAAGTGAAATGTGCTAAATTAGGAAACAATCACTCCAGGGGTTCCTGAAATACACTGGTCATTAAAGTTAAAGACATGAAGTCACAATTCCAACCTTTGGCCACTACAATAACAGTGTAAATGAAAGTTTCTATCAAATTTGATGAAATTTGTCCAATGAAAAGCCTGAGATGAGGTGACAGTGATATTGACCTTTGACCTCAAGCAACTAAATTTACTTCAGTTCATCCCTGAGAATGTTTGTGCTAACTGTGACATCCTGTTAAACTGTTCCTAAGGCATCACATCTTAAATGTGAAGGAAGCTGACTGCATCTTGGAAGAAAATTACACTACATATTATGGAAAAATCTTTATTTTTTCAGCCTTTTATGTTCTCAGAGTTCACATAATAATAATAATAATATGAACTTGTTTACCACTGTGATTTTCATTAAATTGTCCATTTTAGCTGTAGTTGTATGTTTTACAGGCAAAAAATAAACCCATTTCCCACAGGTTGTAGATGTCTGGTATCATGATTGCATTAATACAAATACATAATAGCTGTGAGTCACTAGTCCAGTGTAATTTGGCATCAAATAATAAGACATTTTTTTCTGTACTTGATAGTAATTAAGGAGTTAAATTTGATAATTCACCCATTGTTTGGGCGTAAAGAAAATGTAAAATGTATCCCTCTGACATCCTTATTAGTTTAATGTTGTTGAAGAAATCTTTTAAATGTATCAGTACATTTTGTGGGATCATTATTAGAGGAAACTTAAAATTTTTTGCTTCTATTATTTATTGTAGAGTCTAACGCTTAAATTCTATATTGGGATAGTGAAATCCAACATAAATGGTGAGTGTACTGCCTCATTGTTATGTTAAATATTTTTAGCAGTTATAAAGTACATGGTAAAAAAATCTGCATATATTTGTGATAAAGAATATAAAATGGTCTTTAGGTTATCTGTACTGTACTGTCAAATAAAACACAAGTCTTTGGAAAACTGGTGCCAAAAACATTACTTTATTATCCAGGATGAAATGTCCTATCAAGTACAAAAGAGAATCTCTTCAGTTGCCACAATCTGATAAAAACATAGAGTGCTTTTTATCTGTGGTTATGTTTCTTCAACATTACCCAAAAAAACAGAGCATTTCTTTTTTTTTTTTTTTTTTGATATGAATAAATAATACAAGAAAATGCAATGTCAATATAGAAGTTATGTGTAACTGGTTGGTTTCTTACAAAAAAAGAGACTCTTTACAAGAGTTACTGTGTCACTCTACCCCATTCAAAACCTTTATGCTCACAATATGCAGCACTTTTAATATAAAGGGCAATTTCACCTAAATGTAGAGTTCACTTTAATTAAAGAGAAAAAATAGACAGTTAAAATATACATGTGGGCTTAGTTGCTGGTTCAAAGAGAAAAATAAAAGTTTCTACTGCTCTAAAAATCTTTCATTTCTACATATTTTGACAGCCATATTATACAATAGAGATTACAAACAGTGGATGAAGCACATTATCCTCAGATTACAAAGTGACAAACATTTGTGTGAAAGACACACAAAACACAGAAAGAAGACAGAAGCAACATCATCTCTCAACTCTGCCAAAACCAAAACATAGGATTAAAACCGAAAGGCTGATATTGGACACGTTGACTTAAAGACAACAGGTTCCCTCCTACAAAACTGATAATCACAGGTTACAAAAATGTTCCCAAATATGCTAAAAATGCAGCTATAAAATTTTCATACAAACCCCACGGTACAAAGACTCCCCAGTCCCCACTCAAGAGTTTACTTCCAGACATACTGCCACGGACCACAACATAACTGAGTTGATGCTGAGTGGAAAAGTCCATTATCCAATTACTTAACCATGCCTTGAGGGTGAGTTCCTCCGAGTTGAGAGACATATGTGAGCCAACCTGTCAACTTCAATCAAACATGTTGGAAAAAGTGGCTGATAGATAAGAGCACAGAGACATAAAGACTCAGCCACTGACAGAAACGGAGTCCTGACATGATGATGATGATGATGTGTGTGTGTGTGTGTGTGGGGAGGGGGGGGGGTGTACAGTACAATATTAAGTTAAGCTCTGTATAAATGTCCCCTTTCCCTGAAGGCCTAACAGCACCCTGTCCTTGCTACTTGCCCCTGACCTACTTCAACGGGTCAAGTCTCTAGGAAAAGAGAAAAGAGCTGACATTCTTCACTGACATAACGGTCAAATGTGAAAAGTGGAACGGTCAGAAAAGTGATAATTTTGTGAGTGGACGGTGCGACGGCCTGTCACTGGGCGTTTCCCTGTGAAACTCATGTGACGTGATTAAAAAAACAAAACAAAAAACAAAACAAATCAGAAATAGAAGCTGTACTGACCGATCCTGTGTCTACACTAATATGCTGGAGATGTCAGTTCAACAGAACAAGTTATTAACAAACTGAGCATTTCAACAGGAGGCTACCATGATAAGAGACTGTACAGAGAAATGTACAACTGACAAACACATTCACCTGCAGTGAAGTGTGTTTCATGCTTTGTACACAACTACACACCTGAGGGTAAAAGGCAAAACATCGGAGATTAACTGGGTGTGAAACATGGTGACACACTGTCATCCTTATAGACTGATGTGATTTTGTATTTAGGTGGGCTTATTTTTGGACAGAGTGCCATGTATTTCTACAGCAGCATTAAATGAGAAGAATAAACCTCAAGTGAAGCATCGGTTGAGGTTGGAATTTCACCGAATGTCCAACCAGATAAGGCATCAGCTTTAACCGTGCCAACCCTTCCTCTGGGTTTCCTCTTGTGGATGGGCCGGTTGGGATGACCTGGTTGGAGCGTGGTGGGGCTTCTCAGTCATCACGACAATCTGGATGAAAAGGAGCTTTTTCTATTCACTTCTCTCCATGTTAACAGCTGCTGGGCTGCGGGCGCTTGTCCAGTTGAGGCGTCAGTAACGTTACTCAGACACCTATGTCAGCTGGTATTCGGCTGCGCTTTCCTCCAGAGAGAGATGACTCCGGTTCAGATGCAGCCAGACTTGAACAGTTTAAGTTTTTTTTTTGTTTGTTTGTTTTAGAGGAGACTAAGAAGCTGATGATTGTAGTTTGTTGTTATGAGACCTACAAAGACAGGCAAAAAGAGGAGGAAGAAATAGTTGGATAACTTGGTTGGTTTCCTTTTTTATTAAAAGCTTTACATTATGACAAAAATATGCACTAAGGGGAAATACAAAAAAAACCCAAAACATAATAATAAGAAAAAGAAACAAAAACATGTATTGGATGCCAGTGGGTCAGACAGTTTGACAGAGACCAAGCAGCCATGTTGGTGAAATGTAATCAAAATTATGGTGTGATGTCCGCCTGACAGTGTATATACAAAGACTTTTTTCTAAACTGGAGAGTGTGAAGCTTGCCCTATTTAGAATAGGAAAGGTAAACTAGATTATTCTCCGATCTGTCTTTACAGATGCTACTATTATATCCTTTAGAACATAAAAATAGTAATTCACAGAAAGATATAATATGCACATAAAATAACATTATACATGGGTACAGCCAATAAAAAGAAACAAATGAATACTTAATAATAATAATAATAAAAAAAAAAATCTCGGCTAAGAAATGAGGTAAAAATGTTCTGCTTGCAGCATGTTATGACCACTGAAATAAACAGTTCTATCAAATTAAAGATAACTCATCTGTGTGTGAAACTGACATCTTTGTACACAATCAAGAATCAATAGCTCTGTTTTTTTCAAAGTTGAATCTCAAGAAAATGACAAACTTAGCTAGACTTCATTTTTTTTCATATCCAACTCCAACATAAACAAAATATCAGTCATCTGTTGCAAGAAGTGTAAGAAAATACATTTTCCCTTGAATGCTTTGTGTTACCAACATGGCTGCCATCATGAGACAGTAGAAACATTAAGTTTTTTTTCCTTTGTTTTGCTTCTAAAATGAAAAAGGTTCACACCTATAGTGTGGTTTAATATATGCACTTTCTTACAAAGTTGTTTTGTTTTTTTTAACGCTGTTTTAAAGAAGTAAAAACAGCCACATCCAGGATAACAAATTAGTTTTTGTTTTAAGAGTGACCCCGGCACCCAGGAGTTTGACATCACAATCTGCAAAAGACAGAAAGAGGGAGAGAGAGAATGGATGGTGTCAATACATGCAGGTGAAGCACATCACTGATTTAAGCACAGAAAGGTGGATGCAAACCACAGGACTCAATGAAATATTCTATTATTCAATGACACAGATCAATACTGAGCTGATTTTTTCTACAAGTATGTAGTGTGCATCCACATAAAGCAATCAGAGCGAGTAGAATTCACAAGCAGAAGCGGACGGTGGAGTTAATGGAGTTCATTTTAACAAAGACCTCCCTCCGTTTTACAGATCAGGCAGGAGGTCACAAACCTGAAACGGATTTGACATGAAATGCTTGTAACTGGCAGCTGTTGTAAAGAATACCATGACTCCACTAAACACATCAAATAGTGGTAAATGCACATTTATTAGGCGATGAAAGCAGATATCAGGTGTGTGTAAAATGAAGATTGCACTGAGATGGACAGTGACGAATGGTGGGTCTGACTCAACGCTCATACAGTCCACAGAAAAAAACGCTTTGAACAAGTTTGGAAAATTCTGGCATCCCCTACAATAAAACATGGATGGTTTGTTTTTGCCATTTTGGAGCCAGGAGATGGGTCGTTGGAGCCAGAGGTGACCATATTTGGGCAAAAGGTCGGAGCTAGGGAAGCACAAGTGGTCATTGCTGGGCTAATGCGAAATGCTAACTGCCTGACAAGGTAAAATGTTATAATTCAACAAATATTCATCTAAAAAACTATTTGACAGTCTAGTTAGTGAAAATTATTCTGGAAAAAAGATGTTTTATTCAATAAACATAAGCAACGGATGAAGCATTAACAAACCTCTTAAAATGAACAAAATAAATCAGATCAGAGTACCCTGGAAAAAAATCTTTTTTGAGAAGTTTGATGCAAGTCCAGCTAGCATCTAGTGTCCATCAGCGGTATTTAACTTTAAGATACTTCCATCCTGAAAACCGCTGGATTTGAACTTTGCATGTATTGTCATTAAGATCAGATTTCAGGTAAACTAGCAGATAAAGTCATGTTTCCATTCGTTCTCAAGCTTCAGGTTCCTTACTTCACAATTTTTTTTAAGGGTACATGTTTACAGTCACAACCATCGCTAAATTATGTCTAAGGTTATATAAAGAATGTATGTTAACTATACAGTATTTAGTTTTGTCTTAGTCTTAAAACGGCTTTATCTTTCTTGAATTTGTGTCTTTATTTATTTGATCTTGAGTTATTTGCCACAAATATTCAATTCACAAATATTCTTTAGATTATTATGATTACATTATTATTTTTGTTCCTTGTCTTTATTTTATATTATTACATGACGAAATGGGATGTTGACAGAGGCTCATTTCTGGCTTTCGTTCTGACAGCTTTGTCCGTTGCTGACATTCAGGAATAATTCTACAAATCACTGTTCCGCTGTTCCACCTGCCGGCTGTTTGAGCCTTCAGTCCTGACCCAAAGAGACAAACAAGATGACAGTTTAAGTTCAGAGGAAACACAAGATGGCGGCCAGGAAATCGAAGGGCAGGGTGGAATATGGAGCCTGTGGTTGGCCACTGGAAATATTTCAATCCGGCCCTGTGACCCTGAACTCAACACAGACTTGTTTTTGTCACAGTTGGTTGTTGCCATTTTGTGTTTCTTCACCAGTGCTGCTGCTAATTGTCGCCGCCACCTTACCTGCTGGCTTTAAAGCCTTTGAGCTTCTGGACAAAGAAGGTCTCCAGAACCTCGGCACACTGGTAGAAGGGCGAGTCACTGGGGTTGTAATAGCGGCAATTGTCGAAGATTTTGGTCATGTCCGCTACAAACTCCGTCAGCTTGATGTACTCGCGCTTCTGCAACCTCTCCTCCATGGTGGAAAGGTCTATGAAGGAGATTAAGAACTAAGCATTTGGTATGCACAGTATGTGGTGGACACAGATGAGAAACCCACATACTTAACTGTACGCGCTCGACACAAATACCACACGTGCGGAAGCGAGAGATAAATATCTGGCTTTTCCAATCAACATTGTTCCACAAATCCGAATGCCTGCATCAGTAATTGCAGCTTATGTGGCATGTGCTTGACACACATTCAAATATGTCTCGTGGGAACTCATGTTATCAGTTTATATGTGACAGCAAAAATCCAAATGCTCTGCCAGATTTAACCTCTGTCTACTTAACTCTCCAGATCAGCTGGTAAAATCTGACCAATTTGTCATTCCTGAGGACAGTGTCATTATCACAGTATCATTCCTGATTTAAAATAAATAATTAACAGGCCTTCCATTGAGTATCTGAGCTCCCAACTCCCTGCCTCACAGAAAAGGGCCTTTCAGTGCCACTAACCTGGTTAAACTAAGTTAGAAACAAGTAAGTAAGTGAAGAAGCTAACTGGCAACAGCCGAGCCTTCATATGATCTTCTGCTGCTGGTGGTTTGCTCTGCACGGCGTCCCTGGGGCTGCGTTTTAAACAAACATATCCGACTCTTAACCTCCTTAACCCCCACCCAGCTGGCCAGAGGCTTATAAACCTCGTGGTCAATATCAAAGACCTCCTTCTTCTCTGTCATCAGATTTCATCTCAAGACCCTCCAAAACTACCAACGGCTGTGACTACACCGGCCAAATGCTCTTTTTATTTTCTGAAAACCAACAAGGTCTTTTTCTTGCGGTGGAAGGGAGAGGGGAGGACTAGAGTTTCCAGGATCAGGCCAACAGGAGCTAAGTGTGGGGCTGATCCCTTTCCACAGGGAGCCCAGTAGACCTGGACCCGCTCATTAACGGTTTGTTTGTGTGGAAGTTCAAAAAGGCCCTGTTGACGCAAGTCCCCATTTACATGGCCAGTTTGATCTGAGTTGGAGGGCTTCCTCTCTGCTGGCAGCGATGTTTTAAACTTTAAGATATAGAGACTGGGTGTTACTCCAATGGCTAAAGCCATCACGGAATAAAAACAGAACTAATAAGGAAATGTAATCTACCGATCAGAGAGTTTTCACAATCCTCGTCTGAGGAATTTGATATAAAGGCAAGAGCTGATAAAGTCATGGTCTGAGATTTACATTTTCCTACATTAGAGCAAAACCCTTGAACATGTTTTTGTGTTAAACAGCTCTGTGTCCAGACATCAATAACTGTCACTGTTTCTATTTAAAAAAAAACCAAAAAAAAAAAACAGTAAATATTCAGTCACATTTGTAACAACATGCAAAATGCCAGTCACCACATTAATTAAGCATTATGCTCCTAATTCTGGAATTTAAGAAATGGATCCAGTTTTTCATGCAACCTCTGCACCGTTCAGAAAACCTTGATAGCCGAGCCTTGGAGGTTCCATCTGGGGCGAGCACATACCACATAACTCAACAGTGACCTGCATTTATCTGTAGTAACGTCACAGATCTGACAACTGAATGAAAACAAATAACCTAGGTATGCTATTAATACAGAGAAGTTATTTTATACCTTAGTAAAAGGCATAAAATGTTCCTTAAAAAAGATGCATACACTCTTAGAATAATATTCCCTCATCTTATTTTGTTGTGTTTTGGATATTTCTGGGTGTGGACCTTTGTGCAGCTCATAACCAAGCTGAGTTGTGCAGACTCTATTTATTCTAAACATATAAATAAATACAAAGCACTTCTATTGCTCTTTTCTGTCTCTTCTCTGTTGTCAGCCTGTGTATCTTCAAGAATGAGCTTGGGGCTAAGAAGCACTAGAGGATCATGGGATGAAGCTTGGGCTGTATTGACTTTCAACTGTCCTGCAGAATTATACCAATCTGTGGGTGTGTTTATACATAATACGGAAGATAACTGCTGTGAAATAATGTTTCTCTGATTTATGGCTGAGCTACAAATAATGACAAATTTCCTAATTATGTATTGTGATAAATATTGTTGCAATAAAAGCCACTGTGGGTACATGTTTTAAATTTTACCTTTAGGGTCAATTTTGTTTATATTGTCATCTAAAACATTTACAAATTGCTTCAGAGTTTGTTTTTACCTAAAGCTGTAATGCATTTACCTTTGAACAGATTGGAATTAAAGTGGTGAGACGACACAAGACATCATCTCCTCATTTACAGTGTTTTCTTTGCTGTCTGGTGCGTTTTTTTTGGGCTGAAACTGGGTCTTTTCTGTCAGGTAAAGTGACTAAATAAGGGACTGTGATTTCATTTCTTATCACTGGTCCTGTTAGACATGACCTGGACACATTTCTACTGTTCTACTCCACAGCTCAACACAGAAGACAGAAAGTGTGGCCTTACTTTTCCACAGTGGCATGAAACAATGTCAGGTCTTCTATCTTTATATTTAGTGAGAGTACTTATAAAAGAGATATATGCACTTTGACATTTTAGCATTTTTTTGTGCTTTTGACTCTTGCAACTTTAATTGTGTACAACACTGATTTTCTTTTTTAGAATTTTTATTAGAATTGTTTTAAGCTTTCTACTTTTCTCAAATACGTGTCAAGTTCTGACCATAAATAATCATTTTTGAAGAAGTAACAGGTTTACTCAACTCACACAGGAGGAAAAATCAACCTTTAAACTTAGGGGAAATGTTGAGTTATCGTGGTGGCAACAAATTATTATGACTGTGTTATAACTTATTATAACTAACTTAATTGACAAAAACTGACATTTTTATCATAATATTTCAAAAACAATACCCATAGGAAGGTGTATTTTTGTGCAGATAGTTTATATTCCTTTTGAGACCATATCCTTCCAGTTCATTATTTCAGTTGTGCTTGCGTATCATTATTTCCCCAATATTTTCCCATCCTATATTTCTACTAACCCATTGGTTCCTTGATAACCCTGTAGTAGTCTGGGGCGTCATTCGTGTCCACCGGCTCTAAGAATGGCCACGCCATTTTATGTGCCTGTACAGAGAGAGAGAGGGGGTGGGGGATAAAGAGAAAGACAAGACACTTGAGAAAACTGAAACTATTAAAGGAAAATAAACAGAACCATGAAAATGACACTGGAAGCAGGTGGGTCAACACAGATGTTCTCCCTCATTCTCTGCACTGTCCCTCTTACATGTAAATACACACTGACTGGTGGACAGAGGAGGAGAAAGCAGGACACGGAGAGGAGGAGGAGGAGAGAGGAAGAGATAAAGAAATGGAAGCAAGAAAAAATGCTGTGGCCAGGCAACTGTCCAAGCAGCGCTCTAGGGAGCTAAACCCATCAGATAAGATGGACACAGTGGACTTTTGTTTGCTGGTTTTAACATGTATTGCAGCAATGAGGAGCAGGCTGTCTATCACTGCCTCAGCTACTGCTTAGTGTATTTATGTGCCTATAGTATTATAGCAAGGATCAGTTTACTCACTGGTTTGGTGAGCAGAGTTCAGTTTTACTGTCTACATGTGGGGAAACGAACTTTATACACTGCCCGGCCAAAAAAAAGTTGCACATGCAATATTTATAGGAGACATTCAGTGTTTCAGATATATATATTTTTTTAACCACATAATTCTTACATAGTGCCACAATAAGGTTCATAATATTTTTTCCATCCATAGTTTCATTGATTTTTTGATTATTGATGATGCAGAATTGAACCACTGCATCCAGTCTTCATCACATCCTAAATTAGAGTCTGGACTT
>JAPSES010000104.1:12275257-12302922 GCA_029822895.1 Maxillicosta whitleyi
TTTGTCTCTGTCTTCATTTTATTCCGATTTAAGACACAATGGTCAGAAATACTTTGCATTGTGGGTTTAACTTTAGAGTCGAATGATCTTACTGCAAAATATCAATTTTATACATGCAAAGTAAATGAAGATTAATCGCGATTAACTATGAAATTTCTGAGATTAGTTGTGATCAAAAAAAATTTATCTTTTGACAGCCCTAGTTTTAAACCTACAATGACAACACACACACACACACACACACACACTGATTTGGCTACAGGTGTGTAACATGGGACTCAATCAGTAGCTAGTTGCTTCTAAATCATCACATTTTCTTTAAAAAACAAATTAGTCTGTCTATAGGGTGGTTTCACCGTGGCATTGCTAAAACAAAACTCAAGTCCTTTGTGTCCTTTTCAATTGTGTGGTTTGAAAACGGTGCAACTGTTCAAGTAGCCATCAGTACATGTGCTCATAAATCTTGCACTTCAGTTTGTAGTTATGGCCAAAAATTTTGGAAGTTTTTTTTTTGTTCATATTAACTTCGATATATGTCTGAGATACACTGAAGAATAATTGGAGCGATTACTTTGGTTTCAAAGATTTTTAGCGATAAATAAATCCCATTTTTAATTTCCCATTCCCAAAATGTTTGTCCACACCTTACTCATCTGATAGTTCCCATTTAGAACCATTACTGCAGTATTTCTAAACAGTTCATCATTTGTAACACTGCCTACAGTGTTTACCGTCTTGTCAAAGTTGAACATGTCAGTGAATACTCAGAGCTAAATAGCTTTGAAGCCTAAGTTCTAGATAGATTGACATTAGGGACTTAAAGAGTTTCTTCTGCGAAGTATTAGAGGAATGACAGCTATAAGCAGTGGTTCGTGCACTGATAGTTTGAGAACCATGGTGCTGTGCTAGAGGCAAAAAAAAGATTAAAATGATAGATTCAAGTACAGAAAATCCCTACATTTGTTAGCTGTTTTCATTTCACATGGACTGACCCTTATGGCACAGCCAAAGCAGGCAGTAGGCATCAGTGTGTGTATTATAGTGAACTGGCAGCGCTACCTGTCCTCCCTGAGCTGAGGTGGTCCCAGTCTGTTGTATCTGGATAGGAAGCTGTAGTTTGATGTGCTGTGGCAGAGAGCCTCCACCCTGCTGGGCCTGCAGCTGGGCCAACACCTGCAGCCGAGACACAGATGATACACAAATTGAACAAAGCTGAAAAAATACAGGTAAAAAAAAAATGTTTTACCTTATGATCGGGTAAAGAGTAATTTATTATTAGTTATTCCCTGTTCAGACCAAAGATTTGTGAGAAAATACGTTGAAACCATTTACAAAGCACTGGTCTGGAACATTATCATTATCAGTGAGGTTAGACGACACAGGTTATGACTTCTGCACGTGTTCTCCAACTTTTCAGGCTTATTCCAGCTTCTCCCTGCTTTAACCTAAAAAAGTCTTTGTCTCATCTTGGGTCTGAACTGGACTTTACAGACGAACAGTGTAAGTATTACCATTCTTCTATCATGTTTCTCTAATAATCCTACCTGTACCTGCTGCTGCAGTCCAGACACGCTGATGAGTTGGGGTGTCTGTTGTAGCTGCAGCTGGGTGGTTCCTCCCTGTGTTTTTACCTGCAGAGACGTGGGCGACTGAATGGGCATGTGGGCCTGCGTCTGTGGGGGTAACTGGCCCTGAGGGGTGGCCGATGAAGGAGTGCTGGTGGTGGCCAGGGGGGATGCCCCTGCCTGGACGGGGGCTGCGGCCTGTTGGGCGGGCTGGGCTGGGGATTTGGTAGCGGTGGAGTTGGGTTGTCCAGGAGCAGCGGTGGCTTCAGAGGAAGGAAAACATAAGAGAGAAAGTCAGAAATGAACATCATTGTATAAAGTGACACCATTGCTCAGTATTCAAAACAGGTTGATATGATGTATATTGATTGTTACATATTAATATTCTGAGTCATTTCTCTTTACAACAGAATTTTGTTTGCGTAATGTTTTGTTTACTTATATGTGAACCTTACTTTGCTTCTAATGTTCCAAATTTACATTCTACATTTTATTTTATTGTCTGTACTTTTTTTGCTTTCAAATTCTGTATGATTTTTAAAATTTTTATATTTGTCCATATGTTTATTTTTAATATTCTGCCGGTCTCCTGCACAATGTTTTCTGTATTTTACTGCTGTAAACACTACAGTGCAGACAAAGTAGAGTCAAAAACATCATACCTTATCTTATTTGCATTTTAACTGTACATTTCTTTCGTTTGCACATTTTGACACTAAGCCTTTTCTGTTTATCTTTTTATATTTTATATTGTGTTGTTGCTGATTGAAAACCGGCACATATGATGCATATATACAAACTAGAGCCAGTAAGCATTTCTTATTTACAAAGTGAAACATATATTCTAGATGTAATACAAAAAAAAGGCTTTTATGTGTGATTGCATTATACAATTAATTTACACTTTGGATTTAAAGAAAATATGCAATGAATCGACACTTGTATAAGAAATCCCCTTTATTGGGACATGAGATTCAGGTCATATCTCAATACCCTGTGAGATAAACTTCAGATTTAACTGTCATTTAAGTCAGTGAACGTCTTTCCTACACTCTCTCCCTTGTTTCTCCTCATACCTGTGCTTGACGTTGGTGTTGCAGCTGCAGCGATGGGTGTGAAAAGGAATCGCTGCACTTGGCCGTTGGGCAACGCCGCCTGCATGAGCTGTTGACCGGGTCCTGGGATGACGGTCATCCCATGAGGTATAACCTGGAGCTGGCCGGTGGTCTGGCCCTGACCCTGAACCATCACTGTCAGAGCCTGCTGGGTGCCACCGACTCCGGCCTGCCGATCGACGTCCGACACAGCCTGCTGCTTCTGTGGCACGAAACAGAGAAGAAGGTTAATAAGAGGTGAAGAAATGCCACACAACGCAGTCCAGTCCAGATGTCAACTCATACGAGACACTGTTATTACAAATGTTCTCTTTCTATTGAATGTCAAAAAGAGTAACCAGTAACCAGATATACAATAAAAAAAAACAAAACAGCCATCTGGTTTCTTTAAATGTCCATGTCATTGGCAGTTTTTTTTTGCCTCTTGAAGAACTTGAGCTGAGTCTCACTCTGTTGATAGTAAAAGCTCGTGAAAACCCATTTAATGATTGTCCTGTGAAGTTGAGAGCAGCTCTGGTATTTCCTTACCCCACATATTTTGAGCAGATGATGACAGTTTTTAAGTTTGGATGTCATCACTTCTTATCTTCATTGTTTTATTTACTTTTTTTTTTTTTTACTGTGTTTTATTAATTTGTCACATGTTGACATGTTGCATTTTAGAATGCGCTGTGCTATACATTGTGCCCTGTGTCATGCACTGTCTTGGTGTGTTTGAAAGTGTCTTCTAGCTTATAGTTAAATCTGGCTCAACAGAAGAGTTGTGCATGTCTCCTATTAAATAAAATAATTAACTAAATAACATAAACAAAAGAAAACGTCTGAATGTTTATTTAAATTCATGATCAAAATGTAAACCTGAATAGTGAGTTATCCATATGTGTTCATAAAAATAATAGATGTACAGTGAAAAATACACAATATAGACAAAACTATTGGGACACATTGAATTCATGTGTTTCTTTTCTAACAGGGGTCTGGGCTACAAAACACCAATGATAAATATCATAATATAGACTTATATTGTGATAAATATCATTTCATTGCTCCCTTTGACTAAAAAGCTTTTGACTTTTTAACTTTCATATTCTCTTTTGAAACTTTGCACTGCAACTCTAACTTTAGCGTATGTGTTTTTATATTTTTGGATTTTACACGTTATTTTCTTACTTGCTGTTTTTAATCACCTTTTCTAAGTTTCTTTTATACTGTTTTAAATGTGTTTCTTTTCCCCTGTCGTTGTATTTCAATGCCCTGTGTGAAGCGCTTTGAATCACCTTGTTGCAGAAATGTGCGATACAAATAAACTTGCCTTGCTTTTGTTTAAGATGAGTTGGTTTTTACTTAATTTATCTCAACATTGACTGCTACTGATTTTACATTTCTAAAATATTAAGACCGTAAATAATAATTTCCTACCACAGCAAAGCACCTACTTTCTTCACATCTCACACAGAAAGACAAAACTCCCATTAAACTTTAAGCAAATAAGGATGTTTATGAACTATACGGACAAAAATATTGGGACGCATCATGGCTCGTAACATGTCATGCTGATTTGAGATATAAACATCTAGATTTCCTTAAAGTTGATGAGTATTGTGGCATTTATCATTACCGTTTTGTAGCACAGACCCCTCTTAGAAAAGAAACAGCTTGACTCAATATGTCCTAATGCTTTTGTCCATATAGTGGAAGACAAACTAAAGTATGAGGAGGAAAAATGTGATCTACAGTTATTTATGTTTGGCCCTGTCTGATACGAACCTGTGTGAGCTGGGTGAGCTGTGCCAGGGTGAGTTTGACCTGGCCTTGCCCCTGGGCCCGAGGCGTCCCTGTTGGTGTTTGTCCTGCTGCCTGTCCTGAGCTGGGGCTGCTAGTCCCTTGGCCAGTGACGGTGGCGACAGGGCTTGCACCAGATATTGCCGTGGAAACTGCCTGGCCTCGAATTATCTGAGTCACTACTTGTTGTCCACCTTGACCTAGTGACAGAAATGTGAAGAAATAATAAAATATAGACAATCAAAGAAATTCACCAAGTGGTCGTGATGTATATTCAGCGACTGATATAAGTGAAATTGTACTCAGAAAGCAGTTATTCTAACATTTACGTGAATTCACATGAAATTTATTTTACCTTGTTGGACCATGAGGGGTGTTCTGAGTATCGTCTTTCCCATGGCTCCTGTCTGCTGGATTGGAGTTCGGATCACAGTCATTCCTGGACGGATCTGACCACCAGCCGCCAGAACCTAGAAGAACATGACCCTGTCCATATTACTAATGTACTAAATCACAACCAGCACTTTCAAGACAACTTTGCAAAGAGTTCCGAGACTAAAATCTGTGACATACACGTCCTGTGCCGAAAAATACAATAGAGGTAAGGTAGTTTATGTCATATAATATTTATATTGGTTAGTGCATTGAGGACAGAAGCAGAATAATGGTTTGATTTGATGTTTTTGTCGAACTTTGTAGCAGCAAAAAAGTGTGTACCTGCTGCTGAGAGCCTGGGGTATTGGGTCTAATGTTGAGTGTAGGAGTGCGAGACTGGAATGCGGTGTAGGTCTGGGCACCTCCTGCTGTACTGGATGGGATGATACCTAACACTTTCTGCTGAACCACACCTGCAGAGAGTAAAAGGAGGAGAAAGGCATTGAAGATAACAAGCTTGGCAGGTGAAAAAATAAAAAAAGATAGATGCTTTAGGAGGGTGGTGATGTGAAGACAGGATTTCCCAGGGAGAAACTCATCAGGTCTTACACTCAGTCAGGATCAATTCATCAAATTTAGAAAATAAAGACAGGATAAATAACCCATTTTTATGTTAAGAGATAGGTAATTTAAGAGAAAGAGTCAAAGAGGACAATGGTACAAGGGAAGGACAACAGACAAAATGGTTGGGTTTTAAGATGTGCGATTCCAAAAAATGGACTTCATTTTCATCCATGCATGGTTACTTGTCAGTTTATATTTCTAGTCATGTCAAAAACCTTCTTTTTTATAACATCAGACACATATACCTCCAAATTTCAAAATGCTCACCGCCCAAACATCCTTGATATGATTAGAGACGTGAAGCTGCGGTTGCATGTTTGCATGTTACAAGTGAGGACGTTTAAAGAGGTCCTGCATGACACGGCTCAATACATTATTTGTGGGCTTTCCTAGTTGTGAGATTGCCAGCTTTTGATCACAGCAATAGTAAATATTATTCGAGCAGGTAAACAAAATCTTCAAAGACTGACTGAAAGCTTAGTTGGTTTTCCCCCAACATACCTGAAACCCCCTCATAAATTATGCATGAACCCAGAACCTACTTTTTTTTTTTTTTAACTTTAATCGGACAAAGGGAGCGTTTCATATTTGTTTGGAGGGTTCTCTGCCTTCATGAGCTCACGTGAAGTCAATGGCAGAGATGGAAACCATGAGAACGTCGCTCTTTTTCCTCTGCTGCGTTCTCACTGTGGTTTTTCAACCGCAACCAAGCAGGTAAACCTATACATCAAGGGTTTCCCTCTATAAACAGGCCCGTTAACCCTGGTCATAAGACCCGGGGAGTAGCTGCTCTGGTCACACACATCAAACATTTGTTTCTATGGACTGGCTGTTTGGAGAGGTTGGAGTGTGTGGAGAGGTACACTTTTATTCAAAAAAAGGGGTAGGAGAAAAAAAGAAAAATGGAATCCCTCTATAGAGGACTACCTGTCTGGAAAGCAGACCTCTGTGTAAACTTGTTTTCCTCCCTAACTTCCTTAAGCCCTTCCAAAACAAACAGGGCGCCCAACAGTCATACTGGATAAATACACATGTCCATTAAATGGTTACACTCCACCTGAACTTAGTTTCTCCTTCATAGTAGCTTCAAAGGCAGGAAAAATCACTTTCTTTGTACCCTTTTTGAGTATTTCTCATTTTATCTTTGATTGCAATATTTTCTTTAAGTATTATGAATGGGTTTTTTTTCGTGTAGCGAGATGTGATGTTCTGCAAAAATCTGATTCGTTTCCAGTTCAATCCAATGCACGATACTTGTTAGCAGACCAAAAAGACCAAATCTGAAAAATAAGTTTTAATCAGTTTTAACAGCAATCAAACATGTTCTATGCTTATGGACATTTTTGACGTGTTCATTTTCAGATTGTATGTTGACTATGGGAGAAAAATCGGGTGACATTTCTTTAAAAATAACTCTCGTGTAGATTGATGTATGTAACCTAGTAAATTATTGTGAGTTCTAAACTTGGCTCATATGATGCACGACACATTTAGTGAAGTGTGTAAACCTTACAGACCAAACTGACAGGCCCACAGACGACGCAGGTGGCGGTGGTACAATCATAGCCTCATCTGTGGTGTCAATATTGACAGTTTCCAAAAGTTTAACATTTTTTTGACTGAAGACGGCCCAAGTCAAGAATCCAGTGTCTGAATTTAGATCTCCAGACTACACAAGTTCACCATCCCAGAACCATCCAACCAAAATAACATATTTCTATTAGATTACCATGCCGACAGGACACAACCAGACATGATGTGCTACGCCACACTAAGCTGCTGACTCATGAGGTTGGCACATAGTGGGTACCACAATGGAGCTGATGTAGCCACAGACGCACAAAACAGTGATCGACACCTCAAGTGGAAGTGCCAACCAGAACCAGGAATAGTAGAAAGTATATATGATCATGACTGTATCTGAACTAAGCTCAGCACAGCATTTTCAGTAGAAAATGCATTGATTTTGCAAATATCTTTCTCTTTTACTCAAAGATACTGCCTCTGTTAAACATTAAAGACACCCTTCAGTCATGCTACAAAACATACAAATTCTCCAGGTTTCCACCCAAAAAGTTTCATGACCTTGTTAAAAAAACTCATTGAAAGACTGACTGTGAATATGAAAATATTATTAAATTCTAAGTTAACTGCAGTGCACCAGATGTTTCCTGCTTCTGTAAATCTCCCCTAATCTATGTGAACTGTTGACTTCTACACTAGGTCTTGTAAGCGTTGCATCATAGATTTGCACTTGGCTCTTAAACAAGAGTGCCAAACTCATCTTAGTTCAAGGGCCACATCCAGCCCATCATGATTTCATAGCCTATAAACAACTTGATTCTTTTCTGTTCTGCTGCAGACAAGTAAAAGCAAAGTTTTAATAATATTATGCCTCAGTTGATCATTTTCACATGTGAATTACAACTTACAGATCACAGTGGATCTACAACAGTACAAAACATTTAGTAACAGAGAATATTGTTCAAATTCCACTTATTTTTTTATAATGAATTCAGGTTTAAGGTTGCTTAGATTATTCACATTTTTTGTGAAAGGATAGTTTGTATATGTAGCATTTTCATCATGTAACCTTACCATCTCCACACTAAAACAAAGAGAAACTTTTGGAGTTGTCATTATTTATAGATTATTATGTTTTATATTTGCATTTTATTGGTCTGTGTGTGACCCCTACACTTAAATATTTTTTTCACTTTGCAAATTCATCCTTAGGGCCACATTGGCCGGTTTTGGCCCACATGCTTGACATCCCTACCCTAAAAGGTTTATGACGTCATGTATCCTGCTGGTAGATCTGTTTACCCTCAAAATGTGTATTTTTTCTACACCACAAAGAGTCTTTGGCGTTTCAGAAGAGGAAAGTGTCCAACTCTGACATCATTATATGAACATCAGAGATTTCTGTCAACGAACAGAAGAATACTTGGTGAATGGAGGAGTATCCCTTAATTCTGCCTTTAAACTCATCTTATTCACTAATTCAACTAATTAAATGTGTAAATGTATACAAATATGTATATAGATAGCAGAAAAACAGAAGTGGCAAAATAAAGTCTGTAGTGATCAAATCTGGAATTTAAGTGAAGCTTCAGAGCTCTGCAGATGTGCAATTCAAAGCATGTTAAAAAAAAAACCAACCAAAAAACACCTTTTTAAGTCCAAGGCAAAATTATCTGTGGCAGCACTGTGAATAATTCCATAAATAAGAACCAAGGCCCCAGTTTGTTCAATGTAAACCAGTATCTGAATACTTGCACACCATAGATATTCTCAGTTGTGGCTCTTATAAAAATTGCTCTCTTCTTGTGCATTTGGCTAGTAGACAGAGGTAATCATGGACAGTGGAATGTCTAATTTGTGTCTAATTTGTAGACTTCAAAATATTTGAGCAGGCGGCAACTGGCAACATTCACCACGAGCGCAGACTGAGTTCTTTTAAAAGGCCTGGTGCGTGGTTGGCACGCTTAATTGCTTACAACGGCATCCAATTAACAAGGCAGATCTAATTCGGCTGCTTGAACACATTTCAAGTGTCTCCCTTGTGGGACTGAGGATAATAAATGGAAACACAAATGTGACTTGAAATGGTGGTGTATGGAAAGAAGAAACCTCCACACCGAATAAATGTAAGTAGGTGTGACATATTAAAACTTGCCGTACCTCCTTGTGAAGTTGGCACATTGACTGTGACGATCTTGCTGTTGGCGGGCAGCGGTAGCTTGGTGGTCACAACCTTTCCGCTCACTGATGTTCCTGTAATCTGGAAAGTGTGTCCACCAGACGTGGTCACGGAGGTGTCAGTGCCTGCACCTAAAGCAAACAAAAACATCATGACACATACAACACTGTTACTGTTCAGCTGATAGTAAAGCTGCACTGAAATGCTTTGTCCCTTAATACAGGTAAGAACAAAGACCACAGAATACATCCGTTTCATGCCTCACGCTCCAGCAGAACATGGCCGACATTACAGTCCACTTCACTGTACCTTGTGTGCTTTGACCCTGCTTGACCCAGGTGGCAAATGACTGCTGGAAGTTCTTGCTCTGCTGGAATGTGACATTACTGCCCATCTTGGTGGACAGAACCACCTTGGTGTTAGGAGTGCCCTGGCCCGACAGTGAACCGACAATGACTTTGGGTGTAGTGGCAGGTGTTGTGGGAGTCCCTGTTGGAGTAGCTGTAACTGTGCCGGGCTTCTGCTCCAGACGTTTCTGAAAGGTGGAAGTAATAACATATTAAATAATCATGGATATGTATAGGAAAGACATACTTCAAAAGAAATGAAAAAATGAGTGAAAATCTACCTGTCTGAGACCAGAACTCACCTTAGCCTGCTCTGCTGCCTGAGCCTTCTCTTTCTCCACCCTGGAAAAAAGAAAAAACTCACTATTATACTGCAAGAAAAAATATTACTAATATTTCTGCAGGTTTCCACAAGTTAAACCTAATATTTTTAAGACCTTTGTGAGTGAAATTAAACATATATGACAGGCATGTTGCCCTGTGGCTAATGTGAATACAGAAGAGGCTTTTTACTGCAAATTTTCTGATTTCTCATATGACTTTAGTGCCTTTACAAACCAAGTTCCTAATTTGAGTTTTCTTGCTAAAAACGCGCAGATTGCTTTTACCATTTTAAATAACAGAAATTTGCAGTTAGTACAAGCTGATCGTTATGATTATGCATCAATTCAACTTTTATCTAATCTTAGAATTTAATGAGGCAGCAGGTGTTAGCTGAGAAAACAGCAGTTGGCAGTTGAGTGATGCTTTGTAAATATTAATATTTAAAAAGGTGCAAAATAGTAATAAAGGTTTAACAAGCGGCTCCTGCTGACCTTTCTGAAAAGGCTCTGATCTCCCAGAGGTCCAGCTCCTCCTCAGCCACCCAGGTCTCAATCACTACAGGGCCCGTCTGTTTGGCAGGTTCAGATTTCTTGGGGCGCAAGGCACTGGAGCGCAGCCCCTTCCTTTGAGGCGTATGCGTTTCTACAAAGGTGAATAGGTGGACAGAGACATAATCAAAAAACTGTATGTATTCCATATTGGTGTGTTTTAGTGAGAAATATTTTTTACATTTAAAAAAAGATCATTTATCATTTAAGAACATTTAATCCTAGTCCTCTATATGTCACTATGGTTCAAATATATATACATATAATATGATATATATTTATATTATTTTGTCTATTGAGTCTTTTTTCCTGGAATAAAAGATGGTGTCTAACCTTTTGGAGTCTCAGGAACACCCAAGGGGCAGATGATTTTGCGAATGCAGTACTCGGAGCGAATGCCATAGGGTCCCACATCCCGTCGCTTGATGATCTCAGTCGTGGTGATTTCAGTGTCTGATGTCTCTGTAGCAATGAGTGGGGATAGGGCTGGGTTGGTACGGTGATGAAGAGGAGAGCCCGACAAGATAGAGGAATAGCACTCCAACATAAAAGCAGTGACACTGATGAGACACTGAGCGCGGTGTGTAAAAAGTTCATGTGAATGATTGTGTACGCACTGTACATTTCCTGCTGTTTCTTTTGGTGAAAACGGGGGCAAAAAACACAATCAAAAAGGAACAGAGAACAATGAGGTAAAGTTACTGAAAAACATTGGAGTTGATCAACTTTTGGGTCAACACCAGCTGTTTCCCTTTTCCAGAGAAATATGAACACAAAGCCAGCGGAGATTGATACTATGAAATCAGTGAGGACCAGATTCCTCATGTAATGCACAGACAAACAAGATTATTTCTGTTGTATCAAACGATACAATATAGTGCAGCTCACTCTCCAAACCAAATCTTTTTTTTTTTTTTTTACAAGTATAGCTAAAACATGTATCACTACAAATTTATAAATACTTTATTTGATTTATACATATTGTATGTACAATATGAACAAACAGCAATACTGACAAAAGGCTACTCTTGCAAGGATGCCTACAATAATCAATCAAAGTGTATTCAGAATTTTTTGATGATGATTTACAAAGTATTTTTCATGTAAATCAAAAGGAAAGAGTGAATTTATCATATTCCTTCCTGCTAACTGCCAGGCTCAAAGCTAACCTGTAGCAGATTATTCCATATTTCCACTTATCCAAGTAACACATTGTAACTGTATTTGGAAGAATTGAATTGGGCGGGTAGGGGTCTACCTGTACGTGTAGTGCCGACTGCAGCTGATGGTTTGACGGCCATGTCGTCCCACCTCAGAGAAGCCCACAGGAGCCTCAGCATCAAACTCACACCAGCCATAGACTTCACAGTCTGCAGACGATACCTGGATACACCACCCAGAGTTGAAATATTACTGATGTACACAGATGAATGTGAACACATGTGGAAATATTTTGTAATTGACACTTGCATGGCTATAGAATAGTGGATTATAAACGTTTGGCTGTGTTGACAGAAACATGGGGCTGGACTAATGGAACACTTTAAACAGTGACTGAAAGACTGATATAAAGAGTCTTTAGTCTATACACTGAGGGTAAGGGTGTTTTTTGCCATTCGCTGCTGCCCTGATGTCATTCAGTTCATTAGCAGAGGGCTAGTGACCGCTAGTGACTTTCTCAGTATTACAGAAAACACACTGCACCACGATCATGGAACAGGAAGAGAGAAAGAGTAAAAACAGACTGAGGTTTTGGTGATGTTACTGTCCCCTCAAGACCACTTTCATGAAAGAAACTGAACGATTGACTGCCAACAAATCATTTTCAACGCTGAACACTTTGAGAAACCGATATTATTTCCAACTACAAAGAAACAACCATTTTTTTTTGTAACAGATTGTGCTCAGTTTATAATTAGACAGTAAGTTGTCATCCATCACTGGATAATTTAAGTCATCCCTTTAAAGAAATGTTCCTTACTTCATTATGGCTGGGATTGCTGCTCTAACATTGAACTTGGTGCTTAAGACATGGTCATTTGAAACACTATGAGCTCCGACAAAGACATACAAGGATTATGCGTTAAATATTCCTTTTCCCATGTGTAACCACAGGCGGGAAAATAATCCTGGGTCACAGGGCTGGGTCATTGCACAAAGTGAACATCCTGACACTTCTCCAACCACTAGATGATTCATGTCTGCGTTGGAACTCTGAGGTCCGGTCAAAATAACCAGAGGTCCCAGTGTGACACCATAACGTCGCTCAGGGCCAAAACCACAAACGAAAGACAGGGAGGATGAACACATCACCAACAACAAATCAACAGGACATGGCACTCTGACAAAACGAGGAGTGGTTTAAAGGTGAATAATGAAGGGAAAGTGTTTCATCTCTATCCCTGCAGCAGCTCTTGTGTAAATATTGTGGCTCTTTGTAACCTTCAGCTGTTAATGAAGTGTGGGAAAAATCATCTGTGCAGGCCCTTAACACCAGACGTATGCAATCCGTGGACAAAGATTAAAATACACCTCATATTAATGTTTCAGCAAAAAGGGCTGCTGTAAAGTATAGTTATGTAGTTGACATGACAAGCCACTACACATTAATCTATAATCATTTGTTGAAAATACCATGTGCCACCACAGACCGATTACATAGGGTAGAAACTTACAGACCTTCTGTTTTGTTCTTTGCTTAGTGATCTTAATCATAAAAATCACAGGGATCTCTTTAATTAAAGTACATGATGAATGTTTTACTGTGAAGTACAGTAGATTGTTGTATTTTCTGACTGCAAATGTTGCCTTTAAAGGGTTTTTAATTAAGAACTTTAGGGAGTTTGTACATACATCACCAATGTCTGACTGCTTAGTACTAAGACTGGTCCACTGTGTTAAAATTTTTTTTTTTTTTTAAAATGGCAGTGTGGCTTTCCAGCAGTAACTCAAAGTTTGTCACATTTACCATCACATGGTGAAATAATCAACAAATCAGAAGCAGCCATCAAATAAACACAGATTGCCATGGTGATCAGTTCAGTGTCCCTAAAGGTTAACAGTCGTCTGAAACAACAGTACTAATATATTTATTCTGTGGATTTGACCTAGCCAAATACAGAAAACAACCTCAAGAGCACATATTTTATAGTTGGGTTGGTTTATAGCTTTGGCATGTGAGAGAGCGAGCTAGAGCCTTACCTCCAGGTGATGCCAAATGTGGGTCTGGGTGAAGGATATGGCCAGATGTCCGGCGCCGGCTTGGCATTGTAGCTAAATATCGGCACTTCACGAAACCCACCTCGCCTTGCCAGTATCTTCAAGTCATCATGTGGCAATACAAAAATACTCTTTCGGTTGCTCTTGGTGACAAACTTGCGGTAAGAAGGAAGGGCAGTGTCAGAGCGAGTCTTCTTGGTGCGGGAGAATTTGAGTAACCGGACACGTCCCTTTGTTGATGACCAGTCCTCCTGGCTCACAGAAAGAGAAGACACTGAGGTTTTACCGCTGGGATCTATTGTTGATTTACTGACAGAGAGCACCGTCTTCTGTTCTTTTGTCACAGTCTCACTTTGGCTGTCCTCTAACTGACCATCAACCCCAGCTGAAGAGATTTTAGTCACAGTTGTGGTCATGGTAGTAAGAGTGGACACAGCACTGCTCTTTGTTGTTGTTCCGTCTGATGTGTTCGATGGCACTTTGGCTATCGTCTTCTCTGTGGAGACCGTCGTTGTGGTGGTTGTAGATGTTGTGGTTACCTGGGTGATGAAGGTTTTAAGTGGTTCTGTTGTCCCACTGTTGCTATTGTCCTCTGCAAAGTCGTCACTTAGACTGGACTCCTCTGCAGATGGTATAGGAGAAGGTGCCATTCTGATGATTTTGATCGCAGGACTGGGTTTTGTCTCCTCGCAATGAAACGGAGCTGTGCTGTTGTGTTGGACGGTGCTTTGATTATTAGCTCCAAGTCCGTCTATGTTGTTTTGCACTTTTGTGATCTTCACTGGTGGACTGTAGTCCTGGTCCAATATTGTCGTCTTGCCCTGTACTTCTCCCTTGGAAGCCTGGCTCAAGGTTTTATCCACCAAGTCTGTGCTATCGTTAACAGGGGTCATATCTCCGTTCACTATAGGCTTTGGCTGTGTGCTCTCTTTCAGTGAGACACCCAGCGCTTTTTCTTCATCCCTACCAATACTGTTCACCTTGGGCTGTGGGCTAAGCACACCATTATTTGGGCTCATTACAGAGTTACTCAATGTGCTTTCACTCCCCAAGCCATCGTTACCATTTACCTGAGGAAGAGGAGAAACTGGCTCTGGAGAGCACATGTCTTCAGTTCTATTTTTGTCGTTTTCTTGCATATTTTCCAGGTTCTCCACTGGCCCTTTGCCGTTCTCCTCTGTGCCTGAATGCATTAAGCTTATAGATTCTGGACTTTGTTGAGAAGGTGTGGAAGGAGATGTGTTTTGACTGCATTTTTGTCCTAGAACACTTGTAGGTGTCCTGACTGAGTCCAGTTTTAAGTTGGGTACCTCAGACCCTATACTGTCATTATGTGTAGCCTGCATAAGATCTGATGGTATACTGTCTGCTTTTTGCAAAAAAGAGCCGTGGATTCCCCCTGCTACTGTCTGTTGTATGTCAGATATTTTGACATCCTCTTGCCCTGAACTATTTGTAACAGTTTGTTTTGGCCCCATAGTCCTTTCTACCAAGTCTGCCTCCAATTTCTGGGACATGGAGGGAGTTTGGTTTTGGGGTGAAGTTGACTCTTCACCTGTACCTGTACTACAACCATCTTTGGATGTGGAGTCCGTAATATGAGAGGGAAGAGGAGGCGAAATAATCTCATCTGTATTTTTAGACAGTCCAGACTGACTGTGTGTTCCACTGTTCCCTAGTCTCAAATTTTGTGTTGCGGAAGATTTCTCCTCCCCTTTTACATCTTCATCACCTGGGAGCTGTGTCTGAGCCAGAGCGTGGGGCTTGAGGGGTGATCGTGGCCGGACCGGAGTGCTCAGAGACACTGAAGTGGATGAAACTGGTGTAGGGGTCTGAGGTTTAGAGGCAGACTCCTGTGGCCTCTGTCGTTCTTCAATGACGCGCTGCTTCACTCTGCGCTCCAGGAGGTTATCCAGCTTAGAGGCCTTTACCTTTTTCTTGTAAGCAACCCGGGTGACGAAGCCCTTGCTGACGTCCACTACATCGTAGTTGAAGGGTCGTTCGAGACCCTCAGTGGGCTCCTCCTTTGTAGTGGACTTATCCTCCTGAACACTGAACCCTGGAGAGAAAATTAAGGCGGACTTTAGTATAGAGTCTCCTCAAAAAATCAGTCAAGTTGAAAAATTTTGTGTAAGTATACTAATATTAAAACATCATAAAACTGAATAAAACATCCCAAATACTGTCATAGACTGTTACAACACTATGAGACACTAAAGCATGTCATACTTTGCGCTTCCTGTGGCCGTGTGTCTGCTGGGTCCACCTCCATCTTTAGAGCACATTCATCTGCTGACATCTCCTTAGACTTTTCTGTTTCTTCAGCGTCTTCTTTTATTTCTTCCCCCAATTTCTCATTTGACTCTACCCCATCAACAGACATCAGAGGATCTGTTGCACACTTGGACGGTACAGAGATGTCTTGATCTTTTGCCTCACTGCTAAAGGCAGTGGCTCCCTGAGCTTCTGATGTAGTTATGCTTGGCCTTCGACTCAAGTCCAGTAGGGTGCATTTCTTTCCAAGTTTAGCATCTTTAAAAAAAGAAAGAGAATTTTACAATTGTTTTGTCTTTAATTAAACTTTGTGTCACAACTATAAATTAGAAAAAAGAAAAAAAAAACTAACTCTAAAAGCAAGATCTTGCCATTTACAGAGCACAAAGGCTAACACACTTTGAAATTGTAGTCTTACTAAATCAATAAAAAAAATTTGTTTTTACCAGAAATGATTGTGTATGAATAAACAAAAGCATAAATATATCAATATATATCAATATGAATAAATGTCCATCTAAATCTTTGATTCACTCTTGGACTGTGAAGCAATAATAACCCATTTCTTTCTTCAACTCAAGAAAAAAATAATCTGTCAAATCTTTAATTTTGTACGTCTAAAAAAACCATCAAAACAGAAAGATTTAATTCAACAAAAAACAAACAACAAAAACACAGAGATTGGTGAATGAGAAAATAATTCACTTTCATAGTCAAAGAGACTTTAAATTAGACAAAACCACTTCCAAATATCTGAAAACCACACATTAAGCCCCAAACTCCCCAATTCCAGACCTTCCAGTTCTTTGCGGTAGTTGGCATTGGTGTTGCCAGGAAGCCTGGGGACAAACCGCTGCACGTAAGTCCTACTGATCCAACTCCAACCCCCATAGCCAGTAACTCGATACTCCTCTCCCTTCTGTTTCCACACCTTCACAGAGTAAAAAAGGGAGGAGGAATGAGGAGAAACAACACAAAGTAAAATGGAAAGAAGACCAAAGCTAATTGGAAAAAAAAAACAATGGGAAATGACACTTTAAAAAGGTATCAAAGGGAGATTAAAAGATCAGATTATTCAGTGATTGTTAACTGCTAAGGAAAATGAATCATTGTAGAATCCAACTTGTTGCATCCAGGATATGTTGATGGTCACTCTTGCGTGTATGTGCAAGTTTTATCCACAGCAAAAACTTACTCAAGAAAAAGCCTGAAGCATGTGGTCAACTGGACTGATTAATTAATGTGATGTCATTCCTTTTTTGCTGTAAATCACACAGCAGGATTAGCTAAAATACACATAATTACCAAACAAACATTCTTATGTATTAGTTATAATGGTGTGGAGCTATAGGTTGCACCTCTGAAGTTACTGTTTAGTCTGTGTAAATATTCTGTACCTGTATAGTGTCACAGTCTGGGCAAAACAGTTGAAAAAAAGTCTAGAACAGATTATCATTTCATCTACGTACATTTAAGATGTAGTTTTGACATGAAATGTGACCTACCTGGTGTTTAATTGGAAAAGTGTACTTGACCCAAGTGGCCTGTTGCATGGTCTCCTCATCTTCCAGCTTCTTCTCCCTCTTTTTCACCTTCTCTTTTTCCTCCCGCTCCATGGACGTCATGCGGTTCAATCTGAATTTGTTTTACAACCTTTTTAACATGAACAATATGCTTCTTACATGTAATTTTATTTATTTTTTAAAAATTACTTGCGCAGTCTCAGCCTGAAATGTTATGGTAATGGTATACTGTATATATGATAAGAATGCATACAATGTCTTTGGCCATGTAGAGCTTATAAACACTTTTACCAGACAACATAAAAAATTATTAATGATAAGTCTTTCATAAAACAACACACTAAAAACTGCTGGACTTCAACTTAGATCCCTCTTCATGGGGGACCTGTGGTTTATTCAAACAGATACACCTAAGAAATTCTGGACAATCGGTCTTTAAAGGGGGCGTTGTGGTCTCGTTGCGGTAGGAGAGGCAGAGGTGGGTGGTATTGGTAGTCGACTTGCAGTCTAAATATTATTCCTCACAGCCAGGGTGGGCCTTTTGATCTGATCTGGTTATGATCACCTCTGCCTGCTAAACTGCCTTGTCTAACCGCAAGTGAACATGCACTAAAAATATTTTTGTAGGAAATCATATAATTTGATTGTGTGTGAACAAGTGTGTTTTGAAATCATATCATTGTGTACAAGCATGGGGTTTATGTAAACATATACAAACATACTGTACATGTGCTCCATTTAAATACCTGGTGTGGCCTAGCGAGTCCTTCCAGACGGGCAGTGTAGCCACAGGTTTGATGGCACACTCCAGGATGGCCAGAGCCAGTGCAAACTCTCTGGCTTTACTGCACATATGAACTGCCTTGATCCAGTTGGTCCTAAATCAAAAGGCAAGACATTACTCACCTTCAGTTTTACATCCATCGTTTTCACTTTTAGGCTACATTAGGCTTGAGGATTTTTGCAAACTATCTGGAACTAACATCTGTAAACATAACACAATTCTGCCATTTCACTATTAATTAGTCTATATTACTTGGCAGTATGATTACAAATCAGTCAGTCAACATATACAGTAAAATATTACATTTAGTTACATTTCATTTAAGGCATTTAACACCATTTTAGGACCTGTCAAAATAGTATTTAACATATTTTAAGACAGAAAATTCAGATTACTGAATATTTGACTTTTTAAAGAGCTGCAGAAACCCCAGTCCACTGTGTGCTCATACCTGTGTGAGGCCCAGTTAGGGTGCATAAAAGGAGATGGAACGTTGTTCTCCAGCTGAATGATGGTGAGCCTCAATGTGGAGACGGTCAGAACTTTAGAGCCGTGGATGGACCCATTCCACTTAAACTCTCCTGCTGGTGTCATGCAGAACTTGTGAGACAGATGCCGTCTCTTGTCGTGGTCCTGATGAAAACAAAATCATTGCCTGTCTTTTCATTTGTGAACATGAAAAAATTTGGATTTCATCTTTTTTTTTTTATTATTGAAGACCTCAAGACAAAGATGCAATCCATAGATAAAACATCTTCTCCTTAATTTCTGCTTTTTTTCTTTCCAAAAACCTGATAATGATGTCTCTGGAAAAGAAATTTAACTTCTGCGGGGTACTTTCATTCTTAGGTGGGCTTGTGAACACTGAAGACAAAATAAGACAACCTTACTGATTACTTACCTCTCGGTGCTGGTGTTTATTCAGGGCAAGTGCATTGGAGCTGTACTGATTGTGATAGACACGGTATTTTCCCTCCTGACCCAGTTTGAAGAACTGGCTGAGGGTCCCCTTCATAACCACCTCCTTGCTGCTGCGTGTGCTGACACGGGTGATGTCGCCTTGTGCATTTACTACGAGTACCTGACGTGAGAAATTGGATAATTTCAATTTTTAAAGATGGACTTGTGACAGAATTCAAGCAAATTTACATTAAAATGCATTTACACTGTGCACACTGGGGCAGACATCCTCATTACAGAAACTTAACGGGGTTTTGCTAGTCAGATTTACAGACATATTTCCATTTTGTGTTATTACTGGATGGTAACTTAATCAAAGCTTTTGTGGGACTCTAACCTCAGCCTTATACATTGACCCATTACGTGCACTCCTTACCTCTTTACCCTCCTTGAAGCCTTTATTGGCTTCATGAACAGCAGCAGCCACCTGTTGGCTTTTGAGTTGACTCAGTTTGCTGTCTGGGTTCCTCAGCCGCGTCACCATGCGAGTTGCTAGAGATTTCCTATTATTGAGGCCTGTTGCTTCACCATTAGCTGAGTCTTTACTGTCACCTGGAAAGAAATGGATATGCTCAGTCAGAAACAAAGTATAACGACTGTATAGTGATAATAATAATAAATAATTAAATACAATGTTGTGTTGTACTGTAATATTGTTACATCATACCCGTGTCATCAAAGCTGGCAAGAGATGATTGGGAAGACTTGTCAGCCAGGTCTGGGGGTTCAGGACCCCTTGGTGGTACTCCTATGCTGCTATTGCTGTTTTCCTCACTAGGTTGTGAAGGCTGGCTCAGACTTGGGATGCCATCACCAATGACAGAAGCAGAGTCTAGTGAAGGGTTTTCTGGAACACAGACAGGAAAACCACAGGAGCACAGAGTTAATTATGCACAGCCAGGTTGCTTACACAGAGTTCTCATTGTAGCAATATATTCCATGTAAATAAAAACTGAATTATGAAAAATACAATCTTGCTGCATCACAGCTGTCAAAGATGACAAGGAATCTGCATTTTAGTGAAGCGAGCTACTGTTGTCTTGACAGCTGTGAAAAAGTCAAGGCTGTGGCTCCCTCTACTGATAAGTCATGCGTGATGCATGCACTGCATAACTATTCCAACAGAAGGTTAACTTGAAAGCAGCAAGATCCATTATGAGTCTCTTGTGTTGCTTTTTTTTTTTTTTATAAGAACTCAATGCCAAGCAGATGGACAGTCACAATAAAGGCTGGTGGACCAATGACTATGCCACCAACAATATTAATCTGTGAAGCTCTTTGAGCATTAAGAATGAAAAAAGGCACTTCTTTAACAAAATCTCTCCAGTTAAAAGCCAATTACACACACGAACAGGAGAGGTAAGGGAATCATTTCAGCAGTGTGAACAATGTCTCCAGAAGATGCGGCTCAGTTGCATCCATGCTATTGAACAGTCACTGATGTCTGATTGTAAATCAACAAATGCATTCAGCTTCGCAGTTCTTCAAAGGACAAAAGAGAGTTCAAGCACAGGAAATTTGAAGTGTCTGAGGGCTGAAAGCTGAAATTCAAGGAAAGGACATGTATGAGTGAACACAAACACAAGCAGATGGAGTGACAGCCGCATGCAGAGGGGTTGGCTGGTCAGTGGCCAGAACACCATAGCACTGGGGATATGCTATTTGTCAGACACATACAACTCAGCAGCAATGTCAGGTGTATGTTGCAAAAAGTCATTACAGCCGAGTGAAGTTGCAGTACAATCTGGTCACCAAAATCATCCCGTTGAGGACCAGAGCGGTCTGTAACGGCCTTGTATACCTTCAGTGCTGTCAGTGACCTCCACAGGGGGACGTCCCTCTGTCAGGGGCTTTGGCACCTCAGTGACCTGACCACAGCTCACAGTGGTGGGTGTGGTTTGTGTTGGGAATACAGGACCCTCTGAGATGCTACTGCCCCTACTGCCTTCATGGACAGTGGGCGGAGCTTCCACAACTACAGATGAACAGCAGCAATGTTGTAAATACAGTTTGAGGTGATAATACACACGAATTTAAAATATTTGATAGAAGCAATAACAACCAGGTCAGCAGCTCTATATGTTTATGTATATGTTATATATATCTATATATAGATATATATAATGCTTATTATGAATAAAAGTCCAAAATACAGCATGTTAAAAAGGAGCCTGGAATTAAAATCTATCTTAAAAAAACCTATAAAAATCAAAAGCCTTTATCAAATCGTGGATAAAGTATAGATCAATGTGTTTCCGTTGGCACCGTCAGGGCATTAACTACAATGAAGAAATATGTTCTTTTTAAAATTCATCAAATGGTTATGCGACATAGAAGATCTACCAACATTCAGAAGATACCGAATCATAAATACTGAAAGACGGTATCTATGACCCATTGATTTAATTAAAGATCACAGTCAGAGTAACTTAGACTCCCTTTGACACCGTCACTGATACTGAAGTTAGCTAGTCAGTGGAGTTTTATTTTAATCTTTATTACCAATTAATTTACAGAACTATTTGGGCTGATCCATACAGACCAAAACCCATATATTGGAATTTATGAATGATTGAATGGTGATGCATCTTCTATCTCACTAACACTGATTATTAAAACAGACTGTCATAATAGAAGAAAAAGACCATCCAGTTGCCAAACCTATATGAGAAACTACAGAGCCTATATAATAAAAACACGCCTCTCTCTCTGAGAACACGCCCTTAGCTTTTTTCAACACCAACAGATCAATACAGTGTGACTACAGAACGAAACAGCAGCAGAACTATGCGTTTTAAAAGTATAGAGCTGTGTAGTATATCAAAAATATGCAAAATCTAAAATAAATTGCTGATATTAAATACATTAAAGACTGGGTGATGAAAACACATATTTTCTGTAAAAAATAAATAAAAAATAGCACTATAGAGCTAATAAGGTCACACACATCAGCAGAATTGAGTAATGCACAAATTGGCACACTTTTACAGAGGGAAAGGCTTATGTAACACAAAATCAAATTGTGTCAATATAAACAACATTGTGTCATTGCATTTCTGGTTTGAAAAATATCAATTTAACTTAAAAAGTCAATATACTGCCGTTGGGAACTACAGATAGACATGTGTTCCTCCAAGCATTTTAATCTGCAGTAGACTAGGGGTTGTTTTATGACCATCATGTTATTTTTAATGTGTTCCTTTTATGACTGTACTTTTATTTGTATTTTATTGTACTTGTATTTATCTGCATTTTATTGATCCTTTATGAAACACTTTGTGACCTCCCTTGTTTGTGAAAGGTGATATATAAATAAACTTTACTTATTTACTTATGTACAATGTTGATTTAAACCATCTTACCAAATCTGTAAAACATACTGTGCACTAAAAAAGTTTAAGTGGTTCAGTTGGTAGTCCAATGACTGAAGGGTCTGCAGTTCGAATCCTGCCTCTGCTTGTCCACATATCGAGGTGGCCGAGACACTGAACCTTAAACTGCTCCCAGCAGGGCCTGGCACTGCTTCAGCAGCCACACATGCAGGGGTCACCAACCCTGGTCCACAAGAGCAACTATCCTGCTTGTTTTACACACCTGATTCAAATGACAAGCTTATCATGGAGCTCTGCAGAAGCCTGATAACGACCGTCAGGTGTGCTGAAGAGGGAAACCTCTAAAACATGCAGGATAGTAGCTCGAGGACCAGGGTTGGTGACCCATGCGACTAGAGTATGAGTGTGTGTGTGAATGGATGAATTTGAGGCTTTATACAGCACTTTGGGAACCATAAAAATGTAGAAAAGTACTATATAAGTACCAACCATTTACTATTTACATCTTCTGGTCATTCAACAACTATGTTACTTTTCTGGGGGAAAGATGTTTTATGGAGCTGGAAAAAACACAACAAGCAAGACAGTAGCTTAATATCCATGCTTTGTTAAAGCTCACCTTGTGTCTTAAAAATAATATTTTAACAGTTTAAAAACAATATAATTGCAATATTGATTGTTAAATAAATAGCTAATTACACAAGTGTAAAGGTGATTTTTTTTTTTTTTTTTTTACAACCTAGGCTTGTGGAAATAAATGGTTTCTGAAAAGTAGTGAAAGGCAGGAGGGGAATGTTCTTTGCCTAATCTTTTTAGTCAACTGTTGTTATTACTTGCTACTCAACTTCCTTGAAAACAATCAAAAGAAACTTAGAATAACAAAGCCACAAAAGCAGCTTTCAGATTGTTTTGAGCATGATTTCCATGGCAACAATTAAGACCATCATCATGACAACTACCTCCAGTTTTCTCCTCCTTTATGGCAGGTCTGATCCCTTCCTTGGCCTCATCCCCCTCCACTGCGAGAGCTTTGACCTCATCCTGCTGCTGGTCCTCGTCCTTTATCTTGGGCTCTTCGTCTTCTTTCTCCACATCCACCTCCTTCTTCTCCTTCTCCAACCGAGCTTTCATTGCCTCTTCAGCAGCGCGTCTTTTCACCTCTTCCAGCTCCTCCTCCTTCTTGGCCCGCAGCCGCTCCAGTATCTCCTCTGGTTAAGAGAGGAAAATGTAAACAGACATGAACAGTGATCAGACCAAGGAAATTAAATGTTGTGCATATAAATATTTAGACTTCATGAAAACCACACTTGTTGATTAAATAAATCCTAGTTTAGATGTGAAGCAGCATGTGAACAGAAACAAAAACAAGTAGGAAAAGGCAATCAGGTGAATGAAAACAACCATTCTAAAAGCATTTATAATAGCATTTTTAAAATTTTGTCATCATGAATATTGTCTGATGGAAGCTGAACAAGTTTTTCAACAGAGAAGTAGAGTTAAATGTTAAATCTTTGACATTTGATAATCCTTAACCTTTGTGGATCCCTTTAATTTACAACATGTATTGGCAGAATTTTAGCTTTTAAATGCCAATTTGAAAACATGATGTCATATCGTCATCATTGTAGGAGTAGGTTTCTTAGAGGGAGAATTCTAAAATGTCATTTCAATGTAAATTAATGATGCATTTTTTTGGCCAAGAGGGTTCTGCATAGTAGTAGTGAAAATAGTTAACTACTAATACAATAGTGTTTTCCTAATCTGACAAATCCATTACTATGATATAAAACAATGCCACATAACTTCACCATGTACTTCATGACAAATATCACATATTTTGTGTTTTTAATAAAACAAGTGGTATCACATATTCAGAGTAGTATTTGAAATGTTACATTTCTGACAGTTATTGAACATTTAGTAGTTTTGAACAGAACTGAAGTGGCTGAAGAGATTTATGCAGAAAGTAATATTGATAAGTGATTATTCCATAACAGTTATTTGTGGGAGCATTTGTGGCTCGAGGTTTGCAAAAGGGTACGAAAGGTGTAGAATAGACCTACAAAAATAACTGACTGATTAAAAAAAAAAAACATTCTTGAATACTATAAGCTGTAACAAGCCATGATTACCAAATCAAAAAGAAAATGTACAAAAATGGCTTGAGGCGTAAGACTTAATGCCACAACACCATACAAAAATAACATACATAACATGTACTGTAAATGAATGTAATACTATATTAAGAAGGAATATACAGTCACTTTACAATTCTTTTGACTTTTTTTTGAAAGAATGACAAAGTAGTCTGTTAATATTTTCTGATACACTTTCCGCTACTTAAATGATCACACCAGTTTATATCAATAAGATAAAAACCAATACAGTGGAAATAAATCATTATTATTTTAAGTTTCAAGGCTGACTTCTTAGCCTGAAATGGTTTTAAACTATGACACATTCTTTACAGTCAAATCATGACAAACATTAGTCAAACCAAGAGCTAGAATATTAAAGACGATTCTAAACATTCCATAAAATACGCACCTTAACATGGAAGCTTTCTTTAAATGAAAAGTGTATATCATACTAATGATAGTTATTACAATATAACACTATTAGGATAATTGTGATTCCATCATCCAGCCCTACCATAATTTGCTGCAGCTTGTTGTGCACTGCAGTGATCCAACCAGTGCTAATATTTATAGCAGCAGTGATCGCCACATATTAGCTTAATGGGTAAGCAAGTAGTGTCATTAATCCACAGTGGAAGTCATTTGTACGAGCATGACTCATGTGTAGCACCAAAACAGATTAACATAAGCTGAGGCATGGTGCTGCACTAAATAATTTACACACATAAGCATACAACAGCTTATTTACTTTATTCATTTGACTTATAACCGGTATTTAAACCAGAGGGAGGTATTTTAACATGTCAGATATTAGAGCATTATCCAAATCCACCCTCTGCTAAATGGCAAAAGAAAATGTGAGCGGGGAAAGGAAAAATACCTGAAAAAAGGATGTGCATGCAGAAAATTAAAAGATTTCTCTTCCAAAAAAAGTAAAAATATGACCAATCTGTCTTTGCATTTCTTCTAAGATGCTTATGTAATACTATGTATATATACGTTGTATAACATACGCACACTGAATTACTAAATTAATTAAATCAGACATGAAGCTGAGCTAAAAATACTGTATTCTGAGTATTTTTTGTGTATGTATACTCAGCAGTAATTTGAACTTTGATGAAAGTTGTATGAGGCCTAGTTACAACACATTTATTGAATAATACCCTTAAGTAATAAAGAGGTTATAAAATAATATATTACTACATATTAAGTAATAATGATGTTAGAGAACACACTATGTATCCCCAAACTGAATAAAGTATAAAGCTCACTGTTTACACACATCTGTGTTATGATATCGTCAAATTTTCTTCTTTAAACAAAAACCCAGAGCTGGTTATTTTGACAGTCGGTCAAAATAACACTGTGTCTGACAATCTTCGCATGTTATGTCATCCAGTCATTTACATTACAGCTGTGTTAGCTCTGTTTTAGAAAGAAAACAGACCAAGTAAAACCACCTGCTTTTTCTAATAACAATTTGAGGTCATTTTTTTTTTTATATTTGAAAGTAGAATTACTACATAGAGCACCTTTACCAATGCTGTATTGCATGTTATTATTATACTTATAGATGTTATTTGCTATATTATATTGTCACATCTAGTTAAAAAAAAACTGTGGAGGAAAATCTACACATCAGACACTGTGTACAAGAGTAAGAGTAAGTAAGTAAGTAAGTAAGAGAGCAATTCATAGGAACCTGCAATCAATTCACACCCTTTAGAAATATTTTTTTCTTAATTATAAGCCGCAAAAACACAATCTAAATTGTAAAATTGCACTCTGAGATGTAGAGTTTGAACTTGGATAAACTTTCATGGTTAAAAACATCTTGGTGTACCTTGCTCAAATGTGTAATAGATAATAATGGGTGGGATGACATTTTGCGTTTACCCTCCAAGATTTCAATTTGCAACAGATAAAAAAGAGTTGCAGTATAATATTATGCACAATATCTATACATCTCCATATATCTATAGTAAGTATGAAACAAGAACTTCAGCAAACTGTCTCAAATATAAATCCTGCGTAGGTACTAAGTTACACTGATTGTGGGAATGCATAAAAATTCAGTTGTTCTGGTAGGCCGTATGCTTAAATATACAGCAATAAGTCAACAGATACCACTAAACCCACTTTTCTGTCTGCTAGGTAAGGTCCCTGCTTTCCTAAAACAAAATCAGGACGTGATTCAGTCACTTTTAACACTAGCACGGAAAACCATAATGGTCAAATGGGTTGGAGAAAACCTTCCTTCCATTCCAATGTGGAAATCCCTGATCTCAGAAGTTGTGATACTAGTAAACCTAGAACACTATGTTAATAAAATGACTCATATTTTCTTGCAGAAATGAAGGAAGCCACTGGAACTTTTGGGAGTGCGGTATAATTTGGACTTAAATACATAATATGATGGATATCTGTCATGTTTTGTTGCGATTTCTCTGCTTATCTTCCTTTTCGCTTTGATTATGAAGAAATGTCATCGTTGGTTTGGATACTTGGTGTTTTACTTTGCTGTGCGATATGAGTGTATATGTTGCGTGATGATCTAGTGACGGGTTAAAAGCAGAAGACAAATTTCTCTTTGGTACACATTTATGTGTGTAACAAAATACTACTGACAAAATAAAGATTTTATTCTATTCTATTGTGCAAACGCCTTGTACTGCCCCGATGTGCCAGGGATGTTGCACAGACATGTATTGCGTGAACCAGTCTTGTAGCATCATTGTGATATAGATTTTTGCTGACTGTTTTTGTTTGTTTATTGTTTGTAAAGCTGTCAAAAAAAACTTGAATAAAAAGAAGTAAAAAAAAAATTGTGGAGGCACCGACAACAGTATAAAAGAGGATGAGACAGAGGCTGTGTTTATCTTTAAGTAGTGTAGTTACCTCCGCCAAGGAGGTTTTCACCCGCGTCTGTTGGTTTGTTTGATTTTAGCAGGATTACGCAAAAACTACAGACTCGATTTCCATCAAATTTGGTGGAGGGGTAGAGTGTGGGGCTGGGAAGAACCCATTAACTTTTGGGGGTGATCCGGAA
>JAPSES010000104.1:12312155-12336929 GCA_029822895.1 Maxillicosta whitleyi
ACCGACACCAAAACGAGACGTCACAACACTGCAAACCACTGATTGGCCAGACAGTTTTCTCTGACCTGTGATTTACAAAAATCAGACGCGGAAGTAGACAGTGAATAGCGAGACATTAATCCACATGATGACGGAACAAAACTACACCATAGATGGTCACGTAGATTCAGTCTTTGGAGGCAAACAAAAAAATCCAGACGAGAAAATACGCAACAAGCGAGTTCTCGGTAACTCTGAGCAGATGACACAGAAGTAACGCGCCGTATAGGAGTAACGAGTCGAGCCGGTCATGTTAAGTGGAAAAGCACCAAATGAATACCAAGTAGAGTAGAGTCGTGTAGAGTCGAATAGAGTAGAGCTGGTACCATGTAGCGGAAAAGCGCCATTTGAGACCTGTTACGTCAACTCTTGTTTCCGAAAGATGGGCTTTTCACAATTTTTAGGACTTGATGCTTAATGTAGCGTATAACTTTCATCACAATTTTTCTTTTTCAAATTTGTAAAACCACAGTGATAGCCTAATTATCACTTATGCATTAGGCTTTCCGTGCTTACACACTTTCCTCACAGTGAACAACTTCGAAGATAACGCCATCATAAACACAGTCCTCTTGTTTACATACCAAGCCAAAAAAAAAAATCACTCAGGCCTTTTCAGAAATTTTGTTACTAAGTGCAGTGTGGGAAGTAAACAAGGTTTCTCACAGATTCAACAAGAAAATGATTCAGATCACTGCAATGTAAAATTCTACAGTCCACCAGGGGTTGTTTTATAGAATGAGTATGGTCAGTGGATGGACGTAAAAGCCACATTTGGGTTCAACACTCATGAAGAAACAGCAATATTGTTGCTGTGTGGAATTCTTATTGCCACAACGCACCTCGCACCAAAGTTTCTGAAAAGGCCCAATTCAGGTCTGCAAGCACGGAAAGACTAATGGAGACGTGATAATTAGGCCAATTATCCATGGGGTTTTACAAATTTGAAAAAAAATGTGAAAGTCATACACTCATCATCATTATATTAGAATATCAACTCAAATAGTTGGAATACATTTTGATGGTCAGGACTCATTTATTTACTACAAGCACATCCCACTTCTGCTAATATTACAGTAATGGATTTGTGATTAAATGATGCTGATGAGATTTTGGCACAAAAAATGTTGCATGTCCTTACAACCCCTTGTCTTTTCATATATGTCCATGTAACTATCTACACATCTGTGTTTACAGCGATTCATGCATTGATACTCACCTCAACCAGACTTGGTGATCTCAATCCATGCGTCTGTGGAAAAGCATCTTGGGAATATTTTAGGTAGAGGAACTGTAGGTACTGCAGGAAGAGCTGAGTGGGAAAAAAGGAAATTAACGACGAACGTACATGTTTCATTTACATTTGGAATGACTGAGATTATAAATCAGAGCACAATCAGAAAAAGACAGAGTCTAGATAAAGGACGTTTCATTAGCTCCGAGCTATAAATTAAACCTGAAGCCTTCATGTGAATGGACATGCGTCATCTACAGTTTTATTATTGAGATAAGGCAAGTATTCTGGACAAAGCACTGAACAATGAGAAGAGTGAGTATAATAGCCATTACTCACAATTACATGTTGAGATGAGAGGTCTTTTAAGTGTGGGAGGAGGAAATGTTCACTGTACGCTGTCTGCAGGACTTCATTTCTGTATAGACCGAGTTAAGCAATAACATCAAACAGTAATGGGCCCAGGACATAGAGTATAAAAATAAACAAGGCTTACACTGTCCAGGGCCAACAACAAGGGTATATCCACAAAATCCCCCCCCAATCCTCTGGCTGATATATATCTATCCACGACAATTGCTAGACCAGGGATCAGCAACCATGAACACTTAAAGAGCCTTTTGGACCAGATTCCCACAGAAAAGAAAACCCCGGGAGCCACAAAACCTTAAAGGTATGTATAAAACGTAACGTCTAAAACAGTACATAAAGTGGTAAAGAATTAAAGTAAATGCACTATAAGTGTAAACAAATAAGTCTAAGAGAAATAAAGATACAATGAGAATTAATTTAAACTGCATGTTTAAGGGATCATGTGAGTTAGTGTCATTGTTTTTAGTAGTGAATAAGAAACAAAAGCGAATGACAGAATCCAGGGTGTGTTTCAAGTTGATTATACAGATATTTTAATTTATGCATTTGTTTATGTTATTGTATTTTTTTGTCTGAAATTTGGCATTTCCTCCAGCAGATGGTACCCTAGGCAGCCGTCTGTGTTGCCTATACCCAGAACCAAACACTGCATTAGTAACATTCGCATTCACATTAGGGTCATTTTCACAGACTTGAGTTATTGGTGACAGTTGTTGTTGTTTAGTTCCATTTCTCCCACCCGTTCCTTCGCTCTATTTCTGGGGTCACCAACCCTGGTCCTCGAGGGCTAGTATCCTACATGTTTTAGAGGTTGCACTCTTCCAACACACCTGACAGTCATTACCAGGCTTCTGCAGAGCTTGGTGATAGGTTTACCATTTGAATCAGGTGTGTTGGAACAGGGATACATCTAAAACATACAGGATAGTAGGCCTCAAGGACCAGGGTTGGTGCCCCCAGCTCTTTTCTATCTCCACTGTCAAGATACAGTAAAGCTGGACAGAAAGTGGAGACTCAAGTGTTGGTTTTTCCAAATGATAGGCTAGTTCACAAAGGTATCTTCATTCATCCCTCTTTTTTTTTTCTTAACCATGCACTTTCTCGTATGATTTGTGTCAGGCGACCAACTGATGACAATATCCTGCTGCCAGTGTGGAATTGGGTAAAAAACTAAGGAATTGAACTAAAATTAATTTAAATTAAGTACTCATTCATGTTCCCAAAGCCACAGGGAGCCATAGCAGAGGGGTGAAAGAGCCGCATGAAGCCCCAGAGTCATGGGTTATGACCCTTGGATTAGACAATCGATATGAACTCGATTTGAGCTACATTGACCTGATAGCAGCAGAATCATGGTCACAGAGCCAATTTTTCCCCACAAAACTCCACCTAGGGGATGAAAAATGACATCATATGAACTCTGGATATTACCAAGAAAATGGACATTTGTAAGATGATCAATATGAACCACATTTTATCTCAATCTGCCTATTATTACTTGATTTATGACCAAAAAACATATGTTCAAATAAAACAGCCCCATTTCGATACATATTACACACAAAGAGAAGCTGAAATCAATAGGGTTCTTCCACTAGGGGTCTCCTATGTTGGCTATGAAGTGATAAATAATCCAACCAAATCCGTTCTAGTTATCACGATCACACAAAGGATATCTGGCAGCGGGGTTCAGCGTAAAACCATTATATCCCAGAAACTCAATTTTTGGGATATAGGCTAATGATAAAAAAAAAAAACAACAACTGTTTGTTCGATGCAAAACACTATTATAGTGAATATCAATATGCAACAAGACGCAGACACATGTATCAGTGTGAGCTGTGCACTTGAAGGATACAGTAGGACGGCTTTATGTAATCCAACTGGACAGATCTGTTCAGGTGGACTGGAGGTCTTCACTGGGTCTTCTTCACTGGTCTTTATCACAGCATCACCTTCGCTAAGGGTTGAGTGGTCCTTCTGTAAGGAGGTAGGACTAAAACCGTTTTGCAAGCCAACTTGGCCATGGTCCTTAGAGATCACCATTTCCATAAAGGCAATGCTGTCAGGCTCCAGGTTTACTTTCTCAGCATCAGTGTCTGGCATGCTGCATGATGAAGAAAACAAAACACTACTTTAAAACTTTTATTCACAAACCACCTCTTTGTTTCCACTGTATATTTTATCATGAATCCCATTTATTATTTAGTTATTATTTAATTATTTAAGCACAAATCGGCTACTAAGCAGTAAATTGATATTTAAAACACAAAACATAAAACACTGCTGAAGTGATATTTAATCATTAGTAGAGATCCTTCATGTTTAAGCAGATTAAATTTAAGACCAGAAAAGGCAAAATTTGAAAGACCATTCTGAATGAAATGGTGATGATAGTGACAGGCAACGCTCCTGATAAAGATACAGAACAGAAGCATTTTGCTGGCAGTTTCCTTCCTTAAAAATTCAAAGAACTAAAAGTCAGATTTTTAGATGTAGACTTTTTAAAGGATCTGCAGAAACCTTGCATTACAGTGTTGAAAATAATTTGATCACTTCCCAGTTTTCCCATCTAATCTAGTGTAGGAGGTTGAACCAGTTTCATATGCACAAACCAGCTGCACCAACATTTGTAATTATCACATGTTCTGGTAAATGAAGCAGCCAACACCTGCAGCCTGCGGCAGCAGAGCCAGTGTTAAACCCAACTTGTTTTGAATCAGTAATAAACAGTAAAACAATGTAATGAACATGATTGTTTATAACTAGTTGAACAGCGACATTTGCAATGAATAGTCAGCAATATATGTCTGTTTACTTGAGACTTAATGTGTTTTTGAGATGATGGTAGACTTAGTTTCAAAGAAAACAAACGCTTGCTGTAATATCAATCCTGCTTTCACCTAATGCTTAGTGACACAGTTGTGTCGTCAGTTAACATAGTCCAATTTTACCTAATAAATGCTTTGAGACAGGCACAGGTAACTGCATCTGGGATGTCAGGAAAGAACTGCAAGCACAGCTGACAAAGGAAGTAATCCTTTTTCTCCAGGGCCAACAGCACAAGGTCAGGGCAGACGCTGTTAAAAGGTCATAATGAGAAATTGTATCATTTAAAAGATATACAATTGCTGAGTCAGTCAGTATAACATCAAAATAGTGACATCATGTTATTATCTTCTGGTAAATTTTCCATTCAAGAAGAAATTCTATATAATGCTACCAGATGAAACAAAATATAAAGCACTTGTGCTTACACAGCTAATTTTTACACTCCATGTTCTGATCATCATTGCCCTGCTGTACTGACCTGTGGCAGAGGGACTGAGTGTGCACTAGCTGTGCCAGGGTGCTTGGCGTGTAGAAGGATGGATCAGCCAGGCTCCGTGACACCAGGCCTGATGTTAGCTGCCCCACTGATGTCTGCAAATCCTGGATATCTGCCCTGGAAAGGAGCCCCTCCATCTCTTTCTGGACCTCTTCTATTGGTGCTGTCTACATGGTAGAAAATGATACAATATGGGCCCATCAGCGCTGCTGTATAGAAGTATATAGATTTAGCATTTTGCTGCTGGAGATTAAAATGTCAAAAAAAAAAAAAGATTTACTTTGATGAGCTCCAGAACTTGGTCAGTTGATAAACAAGGGGCTGATGCAGTTTTACGTGTTGTTCTCTGTGAAATAAAACAGAAGGAACAAATTAAGGATTTACAGTACACAGCACTAGTAACATGACATTTACTTAACACTCAGTCTGCAGGTGCAAAAAAAAGTATTAAAACAGAGCTTACAATACCCATCTGGTTACACAACACTTTGCCCCTCCTGCTCTCCAATACCCTGCCTACCCAAGGAGTCATTTAGAGTCTTAACTTTCAATCTTTTTTTTTTTTTTAAAGTTTTTCAAAAAAAAATTTGAGGGAAAGGCACATGTAAAAAAAAAAATGAAGGTGAAATGGGAAAGAAATTGGGTAAATATTGTCAGAGAAATTAGTTGGACAAAAATCTCAGATAGCCTCGTATATCAATACCTGGAGTGGGCAAGAGTATAAATATGTCAGTTTAAGTAACACCCCCTAAAATCATGAATGAACAATATCCAACCTGTACATTATTTGAATGATGCTACACATTTATGCATCAACTACGGCGGCTAACAATTTAATTTACTGCTATTACTGTCTGTTGATCTTGGGAAATGATGATCTGAAATGCACCCGAGGAGACGGTAAAATGCAGCTTCTGTGTAATCTGTATGATTTTGCATTGAAGCCACACTTAAAGCAGTCATACAACATACCGTCTTCCTGGTCTCCATTGCTCTGGAGGGCTGAGGTTTCTCTCCATGCAGAATGTTATTCCAAGATGGTACAGAGGCTGGACTTCTGGACACTGTGACAGTTATATAATAAACACTACTAAGTGACCGAACTTGTTTCACAGTAAAACTGTAAGAATAACCAGATGCTCAACTGAACACACACTGCTCATTGTGTTACTACAGTTTTAATTACATTACTTTACTGCGGCATCAAAGCCTTTTGTCTGATGAGTTTCCCGAGTTGTAACCATTGTTACACTGGAAATTGCTTTTAGCTTACCTTCAGCCTTTGCCTGCTTTAGTTTTCCAAGGGCAGAGGCCAGAGAAGATTTGGGACACTCGTATGGAATAACAGACAGGGTTTTCCCGTGTGGAATGAATAACTTGCTGGAAAAGCTCCAAAGCTAAAGCAGAACAAAGAGAACTCAAATATGAACATGGATTATTGGCACAAGCTAAGTAAACACACACATGAAATCAGAGTGCTCAATTACTGATCAATGCATTAATATGAAGACTGTACACTGCTGTAAAGTTGTGAGGAGGGACCATGAGCCCCGTCACAGTGGAGAGCAGACTCAATGCTCTACCAAAGTCATACATTCCTCCATCAGCACCCAGCAGCTGGAAGGACAGGGAACCTTGGCCTTCACCTCAGGCCTGCATTGGCGTTGGCCAGTAACAACACTGAGGGGAAACCTGACTTGGTGGTGGTCTTCCAACTTCAGCAACAAAAGTTAATGGATAACACTGGTGATTACGAGTCCATTACACAACATCAAAAGATATACCAGTACTTCTTCAAATCATACAACTGAAACATTTTAATATGTTCATCTTTGTCGGTCATTTCAATTTAATATCTATATAAAAAAAAATATCCCTACCTGTCCGTAGATTTTACCCGCCATCTCTTTTCCTGCTTGAAGAGTCTGGAAATTTGTATTCCAGATGCAGAGAAAGTCTGAAAAAGAAAACACGGACAGGCGTTCAGAAAGTGCAGGTACTCGGCCAAAATATATTCAACACCACCGAAGTGTGTGCGAAGCCTGTATGATACGATAACAGAAATTGTGGCGTAACATGAGACAACAGACAAGAAAGCTTTAAAACCTGTCTCATATTACATTCCCTTTATGCCTCAAATCACTCTTTTTGGCAATGTTATATGTCATTTTGGCGTTTTTCATCCTCCACTTGGCAAAGATTAAGGTATAAAATTTGCATTAAGGAAACACTATAAATATGGAGATTAATTTACATGGGAGAGAGAAGAAAAAACGTGAACAGCAATTGACTCTTTGCTAAGTTCCACCCCTTCCACCCCAGTTGCTCGTACTGGCACGCTTTATCTTGCATTTCATTGCTGACATCATGTAAACATGGATTTCTCAATATCTTTACAATCACATACAGACCAGACGTATATAGGAATAACAATGTTCTTGCATCACAGAGTAAGTCAATATATTTTTTTATGTTTAGCTAACTTTCAATTATGACTCCTTATAGTTTTCAGTATCTGGTTTTTACCCTGTTGCTAAATGCTATGTTTTCCATCTGTTTATAGCAAACCAGGACATTGTTCCCACATTGTGGGTTTAACCTCAAGTGGTGCACATCTACTCAACTCAATGATGAAACATTTGTAACTTTTAATCAATATTCTACTACTGAAGCAGTGACTGAGTGAGGTCCTGGACAGCTACTATCCTGCACATTTTAGATGCATCCCTCCTCCAACACACCTGATTCAAATGATGAGCCCATCATCCAGCTCTGCACAAGCCTGACAACCCATTAGATGTTCTGGAAGAGGGAAACATGCAGGACAGTAGCTCTCAAGGACCTGGGTCGGTCACCCGTGTACTACAGTCTTGTAGCTAAGAACTGTGTGTTAGTTAGCATTAGCATCTTGCCTTAGAACATGCATAATAGTTGCACAGAAGCTGTGAGTATGGTCTTCCACACTGTTTAATCCATATTCAACATCTCTCCAGTTGGTTTTTGGTTTTGGGAAGGCGAAAATTACATCACCCAAACATTCTGGATATCTTCCATTGGACTTGCATGTCCTGTACATGAACCACTTAAGGCATTTTGCTCCATTGATGAATGCTTGCCAGGCACTCCTCCCTTAGTTACTGTTGCTAATGTATGATTGATCAGTGGTAGTTCTAGGGCAGGACTTGGCAAAGAGTAAATTGTTTGTGAGAACGATCCAAGTAAAAGAACATAATAATGATGACTTTGATATAACCCATTACTGTGACATGCAATTTCATATTGTAAAGGAAGTTGAAAAAAAACTTGACTGTTGTAATGAGAGACTTTGACTGTATCACCTGTCCGTACATGCTGTAGTGCAATTTTGTGTTTTACATGTTGACATTAATGTTTGCATATTTTTGTTTGAGTATGAAGTTTAATGGCACGTACCTTTCCCAGTACCAGCAGAGGGGTGAGGCACCCCCACAAAAGCAACATGTGCTTCATCCAGAACTAGGGCCGATGCTGTTTCCAACATGCCTTCCCCCACAGGAAGACTCAGTACCAAGCTCCGGGGCAGAGGAACCGCATGGACTCCATCATCAGCTCCCAGGCCTCGCACAGACACGACACTCTGGTACACATGACCATTGGGATCTAAATGGCAGAAAGAGTTAGGCACCTGATTTTAGTGGGAATCAATAATGCCTTGCTCATTGATCTTTTGTGCAACATCTCACCATTCTATAAAACAATTGATAAGCCAGATGACATATTTGATACTTTTAATCAGCCATAATCAATTAATTTCCTTTTGCATTTGTCAATTTGCTCCACATAGCAAGTGTTGCAGATATTGCACCCAATCTGTATTCTGTGTCTGTTCTTGTTCAGTATCGTCTATACACCCATTTTCTTCAGCAAAATACTGACAATGGAAACAGTTTCACATGAAATTCAGGCTTACAGAGATAAAGCAGGCAGATTTGTTTGTCCCTGCAGGAGGCAGAGAAGCTGAGAGGGGAGAGGCCAGGTTCCTCCCTCTCTAGTCGGTACCTCTGTAGGCTGTTGGGATTCAATCTTTGCAGGTACAGGAAATGATCTCCTTTCTGTGGGGACACAGTATAGGTATTCAATGCAAACAGACATTTACAAAAGCCAATGACTAAAAGGCGCAGTAAATGTCTGCACACAGAGAGGTAAAAACCAGATGCTGGTAAAAAGGTCAGAAAGCTATTTAATCATTCCCACTCTGATTCCTGTCTTCAAAAGTCAGTTGCATATGACATTATTAGGGTTCAGTTAATGTCATTAGCTTGATCAATTAGTATTGCTCAAACATGTGGAGCAAGTAAATAATGGGTGACACTTTGGAACCAACCTTCACTGGTTATTATCACCAGCTACCTGTTGCTACTACTACTGATGCAAACCCATATAGCCTATAGTTCGCAAACTCTGCTCCATCCCAGAATTCTATATACATCTGGCAATCAGAGTTCAATTTTGCAGAGTACTCCTGGTAGTCGGATCAAAGTTGCATTATGTTCCCAAAACAAACAAACCACTTTGGAGTTTGTTCAGGACCAGCTGTCTCAGTGGGATTCCCTGGTTCACACCTGATCAAATCTACCCAACAAGGGGAAAAAAAAACCTTTGACTCAAAGTTTGACACTTGTACGTTTGCACACCTGTATTTTTTTTTTAGGATAAACTGGTCTCAAAGACTTTGAGACCAGTTTATCCTAAAAAAATACAGGTGTACAACCATCCTCAAACTCTCAAAAGTGTTCTCTCTTCTTCCGAAAAAACTCACCACTTCAGTAGCACATATGACAAACTGCTGTGTCTCTGCCAATATGTTGGTGCTCCACCTAAAAAGGAACACCACAAAATTACCAGCATGCTACTACAGACAAGATGTCAGCAAATTAATGCATTTATTTCTGCAGAAATGTCTTGGATATACAATGGCAGAATCTATCATCAAATATCCGAACACTCATCACACAAGCTGAGAACATGTAACTGCAATAATCAATACCACACATTAATTCATACACTCAGACTTTGCAAGTGAAATTATGTAAGGCTGAACTTCAGCAGACACCTCCAACACAACTCAGGTTTGGTTATATTGACCTGATGACTTCATCTTGAGAGAAGACCTCCTCTATGTTTTGCTGGGGTGCAGACAAAAGAGAGTCCAGGAGTCTGACAGCTCCCTTCTGGAACACAACCACAGGCTCCCCTCCGATTACAGTGTGCACCCTCCACACATCTGATGATACCTGGATGATGATATAGTATGAAAATGCATTAGGTTGAGTATGCTAAATAACACAGAATTATCAGATTATCAAACATTTAAATAACCAAGTCAACAAACAACAAATAAATAATCCAAAAATAAAACAGCAAAATGAAAGAGTTTACAATATACTAAGAGAAGGGTTGACTTACAGTTGCTTTGAAGGCTTTATCCAAAAGTATATCATCTTCCTTCCAAATACGGACCACCTTAAAGATAAAACAAAATATACATCATTACAGATGTTTTACGAAAGTTTGCATCTTGTAACAGTCTGCTAGTCTTACTGATATTACACTGGATTTCATGGTCTTCCCTAATGCCACTGGAAAATAATCCTAATTTAATCCCAGTGCGGCTGCAATTTCCAAAGTCCGCACCACAACTTTATAATCTAAAAAAAAAAAAAAAAAAGTAGCCTGTGCTATTCTCCATTTTTGCACCATGTGAATGTGTACCTTGTTGTCTGAGACTGCCACATATTCCTTTGTCTGTGAGTTGTAAACAACTGGACAGGTCAGAGTATGGTCTTGTTTCACAGTCCAGCTGCCCAGTGTCTTCTGATCTGAAACCTGCAACACAAAAGTATACAAATCATTACCAACACTAATACTTTTACACAAGACAGCAGATGGGGATACGACTAAGAAACCACTTCTGAAAGTGACTCGAGAAGACCTGCTTAGAATATGTTGCTAGTTTACAAAATGTAATATTAATGTGAGTGTAGCTGCATGTGTAAACTGAAGTCTAGCTTTTTAGCCAGGTGTCTTATCTTCCGGTGGGCTTACTGCTAACGTTAGCTAACATTTGGCTGGTTGTGGAGGCTAGCATAGCATAACATAATATATACTTCAGCCTCCGTGACTTATCCGGTTTCATAAAATTAATCGTAATGATCAAAGAGCTTGAAATCATTTGTCTTGTTAACACTGTTGATTTCTGTCACTACCGCAAAGAAGAGCCGAGGATGCAAACACGAGTTGTGTAGTAGGTCTCATTTATCAGCTGGCCCACACTGTTTTAACCCACACACACACACCAAGCGATAAATGTTACCTTGTACAATGTCACTGATCTGGTTGAGTCGGTGACGACTACATGGTCGGTGTCTCTCTCCACTTCGATTCCCTGAATACCCGAATTTGACAGATTTTGAGCTGGAACCAGCCCGCACAACGTGTATCCCTCATACAGCGCGGCCATGCTGGACGAGAAGAAAGTGAACCACGTGAAATCTCGCGAGAGTAGTCGTATTTATATATTTATTTATTATACCGGAAAAGCAGAAAGTTGTACTGTTACCAAGCTCGTCCACACACCAAGGCACGAAACACCACTAATTATACCCACAGATCTATATTCTCTATATTTAACCTGAATGTAATATTATCCTGGCGTTTTGCGTTTTTTCAGCATAAAACATGTATTTTCCTATATTTCATTTACTCATCATGTAGATGTTCACAAAAACTCAGGTTAAAGTTGAGGGGCTTCTATATCAGAAATAGAGAAACCTGAAGAAAAAGTGATATTAACTTAACATATAAACAAGTGTATCCATCCACTGTCATTGATTAAACTTCATGGGTTTTACCGGTGAATCAATGTTGCAGAAGATGATGGTGTTTCCATGTTTACTACTGAGCCTCTGATTGTCCAAATGGGTCATATCTGATGAACATGAAAAGACGACTGCTTTTTACACCAATTGTTTCTAAGTATTAATAGATTGACTGGTTCAGAAGTTATTGGATGGTTTACATATGCTTTTGGTTACCAGTGGTTGTTTGGATCATTATGAGTTAATGAAAAGCTAAAAAATTGTAGAGTGTTCTGACCATTACATGCATCCAGAGCAGCTTCATTGATATTGATTCTAAAAGTGATGGATTTATGTTAAATATTTTATATCAGTAGATGAGTTTGGTCTCCAGTGGGTGTTTGGGTTTTTATAGGTTAAATGAGAAGAAATCGCAAAAATCCCCAAGATTAAAAACAAAAAAAGATTTATTTTTTTTTCACCTTTGTGACAGGATGAACATGTTATTGTCATCATGCCTATAACAGTTTTTATCCATTCAGCTAGGTCTGTTCTCTATGTTCAAATCAAAAAAACCTAATTGCAAGCACATACAGGGTTAAAGTGTAATAGTGTAATAGAAGTCATAATAAGAACAACAACAACAACAATAATAATAATACCTTCTATATAATATAATAATTATGGTTTCTTGAGTAAATCATCAGTACAAATAGAAACTTATAATGATAAACAGATTAAAGTATTTGCAACATTTAAATTTTTATTTCACTGGAACAAGAAGACGATACGCATCAAAACAAATTCAGACAAAAGCAAAATTCTTTTACAACATGGATCAAGAAATGACATTCATCAATGACAGAGGATATCTGTTGCCGTATTAACACTGTTTGATTTCTGACGGAAGTGTGTTGGGGTAAAGGTCATAAACACCTCCACTGGGCTCTAGAAAACAGACAGGCATATAGAAGAGGTTATAATATTTCAATACTTAAAAGCGTGATACACACAATTTAATACAAATGCTGCCTCTTAAAAATTATGTTGACTAATCTGGCATGTGTAAGTGATAACAAGGAAGTACAGTAAATAATAAATTTTTTTACATTGTTATTTGGTCTGGTCCTGATTTATGTGTGTGTAACTGTTAAGTATATGTAACTATAGTATTTATGAAATAAACAGGTGCTAAATGTAGATATTGTAGATTTGATTAAAAGTGCGTTACCGTCAAAGCATTCAGGGATGTTGAGAACTCCATCGATACACTGTGTTGACACTGCATAGCCACATTTCCCTTCTTTGTCCTTACAGTAAACTGAAACAGTTTCTTCATGCAGGACTTTGTTTGGTTGTAGGTCTTCAATCCAGAGTTTTCGCCCTTTGTATAATATCCTTCCTCTCTGTATGTCAACACGGCAAGGAGCTGTGACTCACAAAAAGAAGAGAAATTTATTTAAACATTCAGTAAATCACTCCTGCTGAATTTATAGACCTCCGCACTACAGCTACACGTTGTACCCTTGCAGGACGGCTTTTCAGACCAATTCCCATTCTGCTGGCAGATAATTTGCAGATTTCCCTCCAGAACATAGTCACCACTGCAGCCATAGTTTACTGTGTCCATGAAGTCAAACTCTTGTTTGAGGATGCCTGACATGAAGCCTTCATTGATATTCCCTGGTGGAGGGCATGACACCTCTGTAAAAGGAAACAAAATGAAATTGAATCTTTGTGACTTCTGCCTTTGTTTGTGTGCTTTCTCTGAAGCAGCTGTCTACCATGCATTTCACTTTCAAGGAGCTGAATGGGAATCAATGGTAAATTTTCAGCTATATTTGTTTCAGCTTCCGCTAAATGTGTGAATGGATATTTATCATATCTTATTTTAATTTTGCAGATAACGATATTATCATTAGTGAATAAAAACTTTAATGGTGTACAGGAAATATTTCTTGCAGTGCCACCAATGCTATAGCTTTTACATCCTCCATACTTCGACATTCTGGTGTCTCGGTCCACTGCCCACTGGCGTTGCACTGGACTCTGGCATTGCCAAAGAGTGCATATGGAGGCCGGCATCGGTACATCCCTGTGACACCGTAATCAATGGTGTTCCCTCTGATCAACCTGTCGTAAACGATTAAACCGTACAGTGGGATTGGAGCAGGACCACAGGAAACAGCTGGAAAACAAAAGACAGGAAATTTACTTGCATTGAATGTATGTGTGTGGTTTTTTCGGGTTTTTTTGGTGGTTAGTGTGTATATTCTTAGTGTTTGCAAGTGAGTGATTGCTTATTTTTGGACAATGTTTAAGAGAATACAAAGCTGAGCGACAGATTTTTTTGTTAACTGCCTTTCTCACATGAGCATCTTTCAGTTTTAATAATATTGATAACGGGTGTAATGGAATATACTGCATACATACATTTGCACTCTGGAGATGGTGCACTCCATGCTCCGCTAGCGAGACACGTGATAGTGGAAGCTCCATTCAAGATGTACCTTTAAAGGGAAATCATGTCATTTATTAGCTCACTCTTGGACAACAAATGAAAATACTATTACACTTGCATAATAAAGTAATTTGTGTGAAATTTACTGTCTGCACACATGTTGTACTGCACCTCTATATATAGATCCAAAATCTCCATTTGTACATAAGTAGATATTTTAACTGTGTTGAAGAGCTTGTGCATCTGCTTTTCAAGGCTTGAACAGATTTAGCACCAAATGAGCCTTACATATCACATAATGATATTTAAAGAAGATTTACCCTTCGTTACAGGTATAGTTGACTGTGCTCTGATACACTGTATTCTCATAGTACAATTCTCCATTGGACAGCAGATCAGGAGAGGGACACATTTTAGCTGCACAAAAGAATACAGAACAGATATGAATAGAAGGTTTGCAGCATAATGCATTTATTTATATATGATACATACATTAAATTGTGAATTTTATAGATTTTTTGTTTTTGTTTTGACACCTCAGTTAGTTTGTGATCTATTAGAAATGATTATGTCCATCTAACTCATCATTCACAGAAAGCACTTTGTTCTTGAATTTATATTGATATACTATGGCAAAAAAGAGAAGTCTGCAAAAAACAAAAAAACAATACACGTGGTGCCAGGCACAATAAAAAAAAAAAAAATAAAAAAAAACACCTTGCATCATGTATATGCATGTGCTGATGTCAGCATATCAACTGCCTCTATATATGGGCCAAGTTTAAAGGAAATTGAAACTAAATTGATGTTTTATAGACATTTGAAATGTCGCCCAATATAAGTAAATGGGAGAAGAAGAAAAAACATTTAAAGAATTAATATTAAAATTTTTTTTTACTTCAACCTCCTTTTCCCAAAATGTAACCACATCTATTCTGAATCACTGGTAATCTATAAACCCAATTTGGTAGGAATTCAACCAATAGATTTGCTGCTAGAGCGTTAACAAACAAATAAACAAACAAAACAAAACAAAACAAAAACAATACCCCTTTCCTCCCATTCAGTAAAAATAAAATAAAAATACTATGTTATGCCCAATTTCCCCCAGTTGTTAAATATTCTGATTCTGATTTTGTATATCTATCAAAGAGATCTGTAATGAGAATCTTTCAGGTGTAATAATAATATTAATGGATTAGATTTTTATAGCATTTTTCAAGTCACCCAAAGCTCTTTACATTATTCATTCACTTTCACATTCCCTCTCTGGTGTATGCTACGGTGCCTATTATTCTTCATAAACTTTAAAATTAATGGTGTTTTAGGAAAACCACAGTAATTCTAAAAGATAATGGCAAAAATGAGATATTTAGATAATTAGATATTTATAATAGTTAAATGATAATACCTTCAAACTATGTTAATAATGAAAATTTTCTTGAAAGTGTGTCTTAAAAAATTCATGATTTCTCTGAGCCAGTTACATGTAAATCTGAAATACAAGCTGATCTATCACAGAACAGAAGCCATTTCATTAAAATAAGTGAGACCCACGTATGCACATGAACTTGGTTTTCGTCCATTCGCCTCTGACAGTGCAAACAATTTTGCGAGGGCCCAACAGGGATGTGTATCCTTGTTTACAGGACAGCGCTACCTCCACACCAGGTCTGGAGTGTCTCTGGACTCCATCCATTTCAATGTTGGCAGCCACTTCAGGCCTGAAACATACTGGTGCAACAAATACCTCTGAATTAGAACACAATGTAAAGCCTCATTTGCCTTTAAAAACATGTTCTAAAAGATGTATGCTGTTTGTATGGGATGTTGATATGATGTAATAATATGAATAATGAATTATGTTCTACAGGACTTTAAATTTAAAAATAAAATTAGTTTTTTCTCTTATACTACAACATTCATTTTAGTGTAAGACTATGTCAGGTTTGCATAACGACTGAAATTTAATACTTCAATAACTTTTATATGAGCTCCTTTTATATTTACAGGTAACTGACAATATTAAAAGTTAATAAAGTAACGGTATTCTAGTACAGAAATGAAACATATTAGGATAAAACATTATAATCAACGAATACTAAGTGTCCATGTCCTCAAAAAAAATCAACAGTATTCTTTACTAGATGAGTTACTAGATGAGAAGTTTCAGTAATAATGTCAAATACCGTTGTCTTGCGCTGATACCATGATGATCAAAGATACAAATGGCCATAGCAGCAGCAGTAAAGTCGGTACGTGATCCATCCTGTGAATAAAGAAGTTGCACAGATTTTTAGTTCATGCTTTAGTTCCAGTCCAGAAACGTTGTGTTCTGCCTCAGTCTGTTTGTGTCTTTAAAGGTAAACAGATAAGAGCAGAATGAACTGCTTACTGTGGATTTCTGCTTTTTTTTTTTTTTTTTTTGCTCTGTATTAACCTCCAATGGCTTTTAATTCTTGTTAAATTTACTGGAAACGAAAGCAAATGTGCCAATAGCGGACTTTCCCGGCATTGTTGGAATCTGATGAAACAGCAAATTAACCATTTTTGTGTTTGTTTGTTTGATACCATGTAGCTACTACTACTGTACCATGAATAATCTACTAATTAACTAATTGATGAAATTAATGACAGTTTTTTTTCTCATATAAGTCTGCGTGTGTTCATACTGTCATTTTAACGGTGCTTTTTTTTGCTCTGTTTTAATATAAGTAGTGATTATATGACATATGTCACATGATGAGACACAACCAGACTACTATATTGTATGCATGTATTAAAATCAACTTCACATTATATGTTTTATATGACGTTTTTCTTGACATCTTTCCATACAAAATGTGAAATGATTTGAAAAGACCTAGTAAAACATGTCAGGTTGACTATCTCATTTACTGATCACGATGCGAAGGTCATTGGTGTAATGAAAACACAATTTTAAACCATTTACTTTTGGTTCTTTTTGAGCCTTTATTCAGTTGCAAACACAGGAAAAACAGAGACATGCAACCTATACGACCCACAGCAGGAAGCAAACCGGCAATGTTATGATACATAGTCGTTAACCACTTCAGTGTTCAATATTTTTTTCAGTTATTTTCACTTTTGCATTGAGTAGTAATTTTTAGCGGTCATGCAATATAACTGATACCACAGCTCGATATTAATATTGTTCTCCCTCTGTTTCCTGGTCCACAACTTCTGAATTTGTTGCAGTAATAGTTCAGGTCTTCATCTATGCAGGTCTTGCAGTGCTTGAGGGACTTGCAGGAGGTGAAACAGCACACATGGCAATTTCCGATGGAAGAGTTTTGGCTTTTAAGTTGTACTCGACTTTGCCTGGTTCTAAAAGACAGAAAAATAGTTTTATTTTCAGTTGTAGTAATAATGTAATCAGCACAATTTTGATTCAGTTCTTGGAAATATGATGAGTTCTAGTTCCCACAGTTTTATGCAAACAGATGTGGAAAATGTCCAGACATTCTTGTTGTAGAAACTCACCCTCAAAGCATTCTGGGAGAGGGAGGATGCCATTGTTACAGGTGCTGGCTACAGGATAGCCACACTTCTCAGCTTTGTTCTTACAATAGAACACAACAGGTTCTCCATGGAGGACTCTGTTGGGCTTCAGGTCTTCAATCCAGATCTTTCTAGCATTGTAGAAGATGCGACCTCTTTTGATGCCAACTTTGCAAGGAGCTGTATGGAAAAACAGAACATGTAAAATTATATTCTAATATTCAAGAATTCACCCATAAATTTGTATCACGTTGTTCTTTTTTGTGTCACGTTGCCGATGTCCATTGCATCTCACAATGCATAGGTGGTGCAAAACATTCCAAACATATATTCACTGAGTGAATCGTTTGCACCAAAGATAGATAGTTTAAAGATTTTTTTTCTTTGTGACTCACCCAGGCAGACTGGCTTGGAGGTCCAGTTTCCTGTGTTTGTGCATTTTATCTCAGCTTCACCCTGCAGAATGTAGTTCTCATTGCAGGCATATCTAACTTTTTCCTTGTAGCCATGTGGTCTCATTACAGCAAAGGTGATGTAACCGTTTGGTATGCCAGTTGGGATGGGGCAGCTGACATCTGGGATGATCAAAGATCAAAAAGAAAGGAAATAATTCATAGAAGGATAGATAACAGAGACTCCAAACCCTGTCCATAACACATCACTAACAACAGAAATAGTGGAAGTGGAGGAATATGAGGTCATAGTGTGTTTACCTCGACACACCGGTGGCTCTGGGACAGTTCCATCAGCCATGCAGGAGCCCCTCTCATAACTTGGTGCTTTTGGTGCATCACACTCATATGTCCAGCCTTGTCCATACCTGGTGGTTGTTCCACTTACTGTTTTATCGTGAACAATTCTTCCATTGGTTGGTGGCCTGGGCAGGGGGCAATTTACAGCTGCAAGAAAGGCAACAAAAGTCTCACAGTCTTTCTATTTCACTGTTGGTTTTAAAAACACCAAATCAACAGTAACTTAATATCAACATTGGTGTAAGTGCCATGAATTAGGTGTTTGTATTTTACTTGAACACACAAATCCATACACTGTTGCCCATAAAGTTAGATTGAGAGTTTTTTATTTTTTTTTACCTCATTTCATGAAATGATTATGACGATCCATCCATCCATCCATCCACCCACCCATCCATCCATCTGTCTATCCATCCATCCATCTGTCTATCCATCCATCCATCCATCCATCCATCTGTCTATCCATCCATCCATCCATGTGAGGTTCCAGGCCAGCTGAGAGACATAGTCTCTTCAGCGTGTCCTAAGTCTTCCCCGCGGCCTCTTCCTGGCAGGACATGCCCAGACCACCTCCCTATAGGGAGACATCCAGGAACCATCCGAAACAGATACCTGAGCCGCCTCAGCTGGCCCCTCTCGATGTGGACGAGTAGTGACTCTACTTCATTCTCCTCCCTGGTGACTGAGCTCCTCACCCTATGTCTGAAAGTCCGCCCAGCCAAACTACAGAGGAAACTCATTTCAACTGCTTGTGTTAAGGATCCAGTCCTTTAGGCCATGACCCAAAGCTCATGACCATAGCTGAGCCCAAAGGCAAAGCTGTCATGTCTGTCCCAGTTTTTAGTGTTTGTCTTGCGTCTTCCTGTTTTTATTTTGTAGTCTTCCCTCCTGTGTGTTGTATGTGTCTTTACTTCCTGTTCCTCGTTTCTCCCACCTGTGTCTTCCCCTAGTTATCCCTGATGTCTCTCACCTGTTGTCTCTCCTCTTGTATTTAAGCTCTGTCTTGTCTTTGTCTCATTGTTGGTTAGTTGCGTCATGTTATGGATGTTCCCCTCTGTTCCAGCCTGCTTTGTCATCCTTCGTAAGTGTTCCTGTAGTTTGTCCCTAGTTGTTTCTTGGTTTGCCACGTTAGTCTTAGTCTGTTCTCCCCGCCGTGCCTGTACCTCAGCCCGAGTGTGTTCGACCCTGTTTTTGGTTTTTAACTCCTGCCTCTGCCTGCTCCTTGCCTGTACCTTCGCCCATGTGTTTTGTTTTTGGATTTTGAACATTTGATTTAAATAAACATTTTTTTTTTTTTTTTTTACCTCCAATCCCTCTATGCATTTGGGTTCACTTTTCTAGTTCTGGTCCTGACAAAAGCTCTTGATTTACTGGTCAATCTATGTTCCTACTCTCACCTACTATGGTCATGAGGAATATGTCTGGGGAAAAGAATTATTCCCACTTCAAGGGCAGCAGTAGATGTACTGCATTATACTTCTACAGCACAAGATCTCTGCGGCAATTATTATACTTCTCATCCAAACGTCTTTATCTGACTGCATGAACCTAACAACCTTTCATGCGACTTTCACCACTTCCCTGTGCAGTGAAAAGCATTAGTGAACAAATGTATTGTTTTTGAATGTTTGAGATAAAAGAGTAAAGGATGAGAAATTTCTCTTTCAGAATATATACGAACAAAAATATAATTTTGGATTAATTGTCCCACACTGAAAACAGGCCTGTTTTTCGTAGCTTATAACAAATATACTTGTTAGAGATAAATGGCTCTCACAGTACTAGTCTTGTATAATGTGCCTCACTTTATATTAAACTAGCTGATTACATAATGTACTTAACATAAGCTCAGGGATTTTTAGTTATCATACTTCAAATTTAAAGGACCTGGAGAGTTCCTCCACTGCTACAACCACTCACTTATTCTTCTGACTCTTCATAGATTTCTGTATTTTATCCTGAAGTACCTTTGCAGAGGGGTGGTGGATTACTCCAGGTGCCGTCGTGTAAACATCTGCTCTCATTCGCTCCCTGCATGACGTACCTGAAGAAGAGCTCCCATTAGTCTGAAACTCCATTACTACAGGTCTGTAGTTGTGTATCAGTGTCATTTACCCTTACCCGTCATCGCATGTGAAGTTAAGTACACTCTTGAATGGAGCCTCTGTCCTCCCCATTGCTAAGGGCTGCAGAGGTCTGGGGATCGGACACATCCTGGCTGCAGAAAACACATTACAATGAGGAATACACTGACATGTTATACATGATTTAAGCATAAATGGGAGTGATTGAGGAGCTGGTTTAGGTGTCAGTTTATATATACAATTTGTATTATTATTATTTTACATGTTTTATCTCTTTATTTTTCTATTTTATTTCATTCTTATTGTCTTGTGCTGTTGTACATTTAAATATCCCCCTTGGGATCAATAAAAATATATCTTATTTATTATAAAGGTATACTTACTACTACTACTAACAGTAACACAACTTAAAAAAAAATTACTTAACATATGAAGTATATAAATTTAAAAAAAAAAAAGAAATAAAATACCCCTCCCCCATCCCCATTCCCATGTCCACCCCAACCCCAAATTAAATTAGTCACCTCTTTTAAAAAGATGTTGTTTATGCTTACCAGTTTGACTGACCAATTATGCGTGCACATCACAAGAAAATACCATTAACTAATTGCATATTGGCAGATATAGTCCTATTCATGGGCTCAATATTTGGTATCACAAAACCCAAATTAATGTCATATTATACTCAAGTATATTATAAAATGTCGCTTCAATAACCTCCTGATTATTGCTTATTGATAGTAAAGAAAAAAGTTTTTTTGAGCTTTGTTCAGTACATGTCTTATAAAGTTGAAGTAACATAAGAATAGTCATTCTCACATAACAGCATTTAAAAATAGACCTTATACTCTTGCGTAAGAAAACAGAACTCTGTAAATGTCAATAGTGCCCAAACAATTCTAAATTCAGTCTTTCTGCCTCAGAATACATTTACCATTCTGAAGTGAGGCATTATTATTATTATTTATCTAAGTGTTGATGCTTACTCTTAGCAAATTAGTTAATATGCCACAAATATACACAGTAACAAGAAACAAATTCATTGTAATCATGTGTACCTTAATATAATGTGTGTATTCTGTTGTTGCTTCAGATGTAATGTCCACAGTGTAAACTTACGAGAACATGCCAGGTCAGAGCTTGTCCATTCTCCTGTGGCGGAGCAGCTGATCCTCCGGGGGGTTGTTGTTGAAGGCAGGTACCCCAGTTCACATGTGAGCGTCACCTCTTCTCCAACTTCAAATACACGCTTCAAGGCTGATTCATCAATCCCATCAGTGATAGGTGGGCGACCGCATACTGGTCAATTTAAAACAAACAAACAAATAAACACAGATCATATTAAACAGTTTGCTTTAATAACCTGAAACAACAATTTAGACTGTTTTTACCTCTTCTCATATGACAATGCCATTTATTCTTTATAGATAAAGTGGACCTGGGACTCAGTATATAATCAGTGATGAAGTGGTGATTAATGGTGTATATAAATAAGACTAAAACGAGGAATGTTTCTGAAAACAAAATTATTCCAATTTTATGGCCAATAGTGTTTCACATTATGCATTTATATTTTGAATTCTTCCAAAAAATGTATTTTCCCAAAGAGTACGACTTGTACAGTGCAACATTATTACTGCCCCCAACAATCTATTTCATCATGTCTTCATTAAAATGATTAAATTTGATGTCAAAATTAAAAGATAATTAACAGCCAGAAAAAGCAACCAGATGAAGGGCAGACACAGCAAATCAAATATACAATTAATCATTTCAAGCTTAAATCCAAATCTTGCTCCTCTCTTTTACCTTTCTTGGATGATACACTTGTATAAAGGACCATGTGGCCAAGCAGAACCAAAGCCCATGTCGGAGCCATCGTCTCAGAAGTGAATCCTCCTCGGAGTCACCTGGGTCTAGGTGGGCACTGGGCTAACATAAAGGCTGCTCGATAGCTATCCCTGGATAACATGATCCAATCAGATACCAGTAAAAGCTCCTGTTGACTCAGCTCAAAGGTCGTAACTTCGTGCATATTTACACAGAGCTGATCAATAATCTTGATTTGGTAAATACAGACACATGGCTTGATATAAACTCTTAAATAATGAAAGATTCATATAAATGCAGAGCACATCAGACCAGATTTAAAAATATACCTATATATTATTTTGAGTTTTCTATTGCACAAATACGTACAATACAAACAATGCAATAGAAATATGCTATACATATACATTTTGATCTTTAACCTTTACCCACTCACCCCCACCAGCAACCCCATGCATCCGCATGTGTATAGATTTACATCCAGTGAATGTGAAAATAATCAGATTAAATGTAATTGAACATTATGTGTGTCTGAAAATCCTCATTTAGTTGCTTTTTGGTAACTACAGCCATGGAAAAACATCTTTTATTGGCATTGTCATTGCAATGCGATGAATGGTGAAGTGAAGGTTTGTGCATCACTAGGTTTCTGAGGGTATTTATTCATTTATTTTTTGATTTATTTTTACTGGTCTTAATACATCCCCATAATCACTGAAAAGATGTCGTTTCAAACCAGGTTGCTGATAACAATACTTTCCTTCATGAGGTGTTTTCAACTCTCCTTTACATATTGGTTCTATTACTTATGTGCTTCATACTTCATGTTACTGAGGTCATAATTGCTTTTTTATTTTATTTTTTTGCAATTTCATTCACTCATAGTGATGAAAAACATGATTAAAATTCAGATGTCCCAAATGTTTTCGATCAATATCACAGGGAATGCTAGATGGGTTTTGCAAATGTTTGTTTTTCACATAGGATGAAATAGCTGAGCTGCTCTGTGGGTGAGTGAACCTGTGGTAACTGACAAACAAACCCTAACAGCTGAACTAAAATACATAATTTTAAGAATGGAGTACAGGACATCTGAAACAACTTCACAAATAATACAAGTAGGATTTATTTGTTTATTTGTCTCCATATATTTATGCCTCACGGTACAGATGAATGACAAATCTAACCCATAATGATCCAGTGCTACTTTTGTGGCAGTTCCATAATCATTTTTCCTCTATATTTAACTTTTCTTAATTGACTGATCACTATTTATTGTAATATTATCTTCTGTATTTTGCAATTTTTTTTTCAGAGCAAATCATGCATTCTCCTATATTTAATGTACTGTTCATGTAAATGTTCTAAAAAGTTCACAAGTTTTGGGTTTTTATATCAAAAATAGGGAAAACTGCAGGAAAAAGTGAGTTTTTCAGCGAATATATGATTAACTTTTTTTTAAATTTTATTTTGTATTTTTTCTATATAAATTGTGTATTTTCACATACTTACTTTTCTGATCATAAAGATGTTCATAAAAGCTCCAACTAAGGTTGTATTTTATCATATCAGAAACAGATAAAACTGAAGAAAAAGAGACTTTTTCAACAAAATATATTTTTAATTCAATATAAAACAAGTCTCTCCATCCACTGTCATTGATCCAATGCCATGGATTTACTGGTAAATCAGTATTGTAGAAGATGGCAGTGTTCCCATGGTAACTATGGAGCCTCTGAACGTCCAAATGGGTCATATTTGATGATCATAAAAAGATGACAAACTCTATTTCACACCAATTATTTACATGTTTTAATAGATTTAGTGGTTCAGAAGTTATTAGACAATTTACATCAGTAGATGCTTTTGGTTACTAGTGATTGTTTGTTGTTCTTTATGAGTTAATGAAAAGCCAAAAATTGTGGAGTTGGACCATTACATGCATCCAGAACAGCTTCATTGGTATTGATTCTAAAAGTGAATGAACTCTAGCGCTCAGGACAGTTTTAATTTATTTGGTTTTTTGATGCCATCTAAAATGTGTCTAAAATCGCATACCATTCTGTGACCTCTTATGGATGAATCATTTCCATCCTAGAAGAAATTACAACGACTGTGTATTTATTTCTTCATGTGTTAAGCAGCTGACATAATGAACTAGAAAAGCACTCGGAGAGAGCAGACCTCCGCCAAGTGCAACATCCCACCCCACCACCATAAATATTAGTCCCTCATTTAATTGGACAGCATTTTAAGATTCTTAAGTCCATGGACTATATGAGAAAACATGAGTCGCCATCTGGTGGACATGTGTTA
>JAPSES010000104.1:12341331-12362660 GCA_029822895.1 Maxillicosta whitleyi
AACTGTTGAAAATGATCAGATTGATAATAGTCTTTCTATAGGAATTGATAAATTCATGACATTTTGAATTTACTACCTTTAAGCTTTAAGACGTCACTTTGCTCAACTCACTGTCACCTTAAACATGAAACCAGTCGCACTACTCTCGTCATTAACAACCATTTTAGCCTTTGTAATACAGATAATTGTTCAGCCTCCTACTGTCAAACCGATGGGACATTGAAACTGTAGAGAATATTAAACCAATATAGATGAGAGAAGAACAAATAGTCTCTTCCTTCAGTCTCCTTAATTGGTCCATTTGGTGTTATGCTAGATGTCCTGTACACGTTAATAATGAAGTCCTGTTTTCTCCTCTTAAATGCAGTGTTAGAGCAGTTTAAGTTGATGGATTTAACCTCATCAAGTGGTTCGTCTGAGTACCTGTATTGGTTGGACAAGTTATTGACTGACTGAATTTGGCTTGAGGCCTCATAATGCTCTTCGGTGGGTGCTCAAGAAGATAATGAGTTTAGGCTTTGTCTAGGAACCAAACATCCCATGAGTGATGAGCGGCTTCTCAGTCTCACTCCCTGAACTGATTAGTAGCAGAAAATCTAAAGTAAGAAAAAAAAAACTCCTGTGAGCCAACTCTAACCACCATCTCCAAACACAAACCAACCACACTTCTTTGCTCCTCTGATGCTCTAGTGGTCTGGTTTCATGTGTTAAATCAAACCCACTGATGCACCATGGGATTTTTGACTTTGAGCTGCTCAGTGTTTAGATAGCGCTCACTCTGAAAGTCCTTGTGCACATATGCCGGTGTCATCCCAATAAGGCCTCTGTTGACAGTCTGTGGAAAGGTAAACTCCCTGTGTGTCCACGGTAGGATTTCGTACACATGATCTGCTCTTACTCCATTTTTTTTTGTCACTTCACTTAATCAGTCTTTTCTTCCCCTTTTCAGTGCGACATGTTAAAATCAAAAGATAGTGTAAACTCAGTGTTCAGTAACTGTGTTGTCAGTAGGAAACAGATATAGAAGTCAGAGTGTGAGCAAATAATGTAGCAAAACATTGGCTGAGGTTCATTTTATGTCAGAAAGTTTTTGGCTGATAATTACAGACTGTCAGGGTCCACCATCGTGACCTAATGAGCTTCAGCGCTGAGGGAACTCCAACTCCATTCCTGTGGCAGATGTGTGATGCATTGGTTCATGCTTTTATTTCTCCAGGGAGGTGAATGGCCTATAATAAAACCTATTCTTTTCATGAGAGACATGAGGGTTTATTACAATTTTAACCCCAGGTGACCTGAAAATAAACTATGTCCATGTGTGCTTCAGTGAATAATTGAAAAACACTGCATTTCGACAGAATAATAGTCAGGCAGTTATTTGCAATAGGGGTTTAAACAAACAGATTAAACACAATGAGAAAGAACAAGGTCAGTTGGAAGTACAGAACTCTGTTAAAGTATTGGAACATTTTTAAGAACAGTCAAATAAACAGTCTGGCCAAAAAAGTACCTTATTTAACTGCACTAATAGTTGTGATCCTTCCATGGGTCAGTACTGCAGTGGTTCATAATGTTGGAGCTGGAACAGGTTATTTCAGTGTAACTGCAGTAAGTGTCCTCTCATGTCTTTAACGTCCAACAGAATGGACAATGCCAGGACTGATCAGGATCATCAGGTCTGGGACAGAATGGTTCAGGGACAATGAGACATCGTTTATTTTAATTTAGGATGTGATGAAGACTGGATGCAGCAGTTCAATTCTGCATAATCAGTAATCAAAAAATGAATGAAACTATGGAAAAATATTATGAACCTTATTGTGACACTACATAATGGGGATTGACAGATATGCATGTTTTACGTCTGATGTTGATTATTATTATTTTTTTTTTCACCATCAGTCTTAGCCAATGACCGATACAGGCTACTGATTTTCTTAAGCCGATATTTGGAACAGATACTGCTTTTGCTCCCTTTACATCCTAAAAATGACACATTGATAACGAATGTTATGGGTCTCAATTAAAGGTAAAAATAAAACATTTATTGAAGTTAAAACAATATTTAACAAGAGGTAGAAAAAGAGGTAGAAAGGTGAGGTAGAACAAGGAATGTGGAATTTAACTTATAACTTTTAATTTATTTCTTAAGTTTCACTTTCACTTTGTATGGGTGAATGGTGTGTGCATACTAATTTCTGAGGTATGTATGGCACAGAGCTGCCTGTGGCCACATGTCTGTAAATTATCCTGGAAAAAATATATCATTGTTGACCAATGCCAATACAAGTACAAAAAAAAAAAAAAGCGAATACATCTGCCCATGTATTGGCTGATCATTACTACATAAGCATCATGTGACAAAAAAAGATGCCACAGTGAATGTCTCCTGTAATCAAAACCAAAGGTGGTGCAGAGAAATAAGTGCATGTGACTTTTTTTTTGGCTGGGCAGTGTATAATAGGAGAGAACTGATAAGCAGAGGTTCAGTTGTTTTTATGGGTACCTGGTATTTTGGCATTTTGTTATTGGCTTTAAATTAGAACACAGTTTTGGTTCCAAACCCAAGTGACAGATACATTGACGGTGCTGATTTTCATAAACCTACCATCTCAGTCAGAAGAGAGAAACCACAGAACACCATGCTACATCTGTTGTTTTGTCTTTAAAACCTTACTGGTAATGCCTTTGTTGGTGCCTTCATCTGTTCTTTTTGTTTTTACTGTTCTGAAGTGGTTGTATACTTAGAACAAATGCATATTCATTACCAACAGCTTTGATGCTGCTAATGGCTGAATGTTATACCTGTAGCAAGTGTAAAATCCTTTTGCGTTTCATCTTTGTGCCTGTGCGCTTAACTGTTTAGTCTTTTATTATAATTCCTATCTCCTGTACGATTAACATATATCATAGTAAAATCACATGTATCATAGTAGGTATTGCCTGTTATGAAGAATACAAAGATGAGGTTTGCACAGTTTTTATTTTAGGGTGGTAATAATGTAATTCAGTGCTGTCAGGGTTAACATGTTCCAACTGCTTGTGTCATCCAAACCGGCTTGGCCCTGGGTTAGATGGACATCAAGATGCAAGATTTAGAGTCCTGTTTGATTAGAACCAAGCGTAAAAGAGGAGACATCATGTGTGTGTTGTGTGTGTGTGCGTTTATGAGGCAGAGAGAGAAGGGGCAGAGGTCACCTTATAGGCTATATTTAGAGTTGCCTCTCTGTCCCCTGAAGAGATACACTGCTATGCATGCTGCTTTTTTTTCTGTGCAGAGGGGGACACTTGCTCTTTCATTTTAGATAAGCCCTGTCTGATTATATTAAGTCTTTGTCTAGCCATCTACATGTTGATCCAATTCTGCAACTTCTGTTTTCAAGTCATATTCATTTGAACACTTATTTAGTGTTTTTTCCAACCAACTAAAATATATTGAGCAGATCAGATGTTGTAACTTTCTGGAACAGACAGCATTCCACAACAGAAGGTAAGGAACATTGGGTAAAATTTAACCAGCTCTAATTTTTCTTTTGTCAGTGTTGCTCTCGTGTCATCTTGCCAGGTCATTTTAATGTACTGCGCCGCACACAAAGCTATGTCTATTTTGTGTTTATCACTGATCCACTTCACACGGTTTGCATTAAAATAAACAAATCAAGAAACCTTTAGCTCCCTTATATAGATATGCTGGATTTTTTTTGGAATATTTTTGCTGTTTCCTCAACATTAGGAATGAATGTGTTGTAAGTAATGTCTTCATTCATATTTAGGATTTTACCAGTTACAACAAGCAACAAAATAGCCTGAAGAGCCTGAGAGAGGAAGTCATTGCTATGGAAACACTGGACACTGTTTTGTCTAGTTGCATTGGTGTGAGCTGGAAGGTTTTCAGCACATTTCAAGTCGTTTCAAGTTTTCAGCTCTGAGAACTGGGTTTAATAAAAACCAACAATATTGCTGTAAATCCTGCACTGCAGTTTTAATTGCTGGACCGTAGAACTGTGCAATCTTTTCTTGGTGCCAGGGAGGGGCCCGTGGGGAGATGTAAAGCCTTTCTTATAGTGATCTTAATAAGTAATGTTAGTCCATCAAATCTCCAGCAATAAAACAGCTTAGGTCTAAAGCCTTTCCAGCTGTAAAACTCAGATTCATATCCACCACACACAGTACTGAGAAGTTCTAGCTATTACCTTTTAGTACCTTCAATCTGCTGCACTGATCCGCAACAAGAAAAACAACACTACTGTAAAACACCACTGTACAACCATTGAAGGAAATGCTGATGGGACAGTGAGTTACTCACTTGTGTTGATATGAAAGCATGGCTGTTAAACATTGGTAGCTGGAGGTTTCTGAGTCAGTCGGTGGCATGCCAGAGGAAACTGAAAAGCAAACAAAACACTTGAGTCTGTAATAGCTCTAAAAAGCTTGTTAACTCTGTGCTGTTCGTGTTTGTCTGCATGGTGATCATCTGCTCATTGCTCAGATTGAGACTCACCTCAGCAGGTAAAGCTGCTGTTTTGGCTTAGCATAAATTACATGCAGATGGTTGACCGATTTAACCCTTTATTGGTCAAGTAACTATTTTTAGTACGAAGATAAGATAAGACTTTAATCATACCGCTGTGGGGAAATTTAACAGTGTGCAGCAGCAATAGATTTTCACACCAGTGCAAAAGAAAAGACAGGTAGAATTTCTAATAAACGATAATAATAGTAATTTCTGTATGTGAGTACAGTGAGTCAACGATCCCCCCCCCCCCCCCCATTTACTTATATTGCGTGAAATTTCACATGTATGTAGTAGCAGCAAAACGATTGGTTGAATTCATGCAAAATTTGGTTTATAGACTACATGTGATTACAGTTTTGGAAAAGTAGGTCAAAGTTAACATTTTTTAACTGGGGTTTGTTGTGCCTGGAACCACTTGTTTGTCATTATTATTCCTTCCACAGCAGCAAAAGTACTTTGCAAGTTGAGACAGACTGAAACCGAACATTGAAATGAGGGTATCATTATAAATAAACTGAAATAAACTTGCTATCTTTTCAACCAACATTGATCCTACAAACATTTAAATTTGTGCAACAGCCATATGCAATGCTTTATGTAATGCAGAATTGTATAATTAAACAGATAAATGGGTGCTGTTATTATTATCACACAGTCCCTTTAAAACATAGATCCATCATGATCTAAATTTGTGAGATCTCCCAGTCCTAGTTGGCCATAATTCTTCTAAACACATTGTGGACTGAGTTTACACAGGTTATTTTCATGCCAAAATATGTTTAAGTGAAAATTAATGAGCAATAAAAACCTCAAAGGTGGATGTGATTGCACACATACAATCTGTCCATAACATACAGTGGAATTAAGAGTTTGCTATAAAATTTCAAAGGAGAATTGAGCAGCTCTGGACATGAAAGACTCTTGCCAAAATAAACTGCATGGCCACGTTGGATTTTCCTGAAAGCTTCTCACCTCTCTTCCTGTTTCTGCACAATCAATTCAGACCAGCTGCATTAAGATTAGACTAATCCATCATGGCGGCCTGCATTATTTATCAGCTGACTTCCCACTATGCATTTGGAGAAAATGCTGTGTTGTGTTCGGAATTTACCATATAGCTGTGATGTGTTTGGCTCTGTGGAAGGCAGTGTTCACTGGGAAAAAAAGCTGCCGTTTGTCATATTTGTCAGCCCAGAGAGATTGTTTTGGAATACATAAACCGTACTGCTTACAGAGTGGACATTCATTATAAATATTGATTTTAATGTTTGTGTCTGAAGGCTGATGTTCAGTTAGATATGACGGTGTTTCAGATGGTGCTGATTTTTGTTGTTCCCGTGGTGCTGTTCATCGTCTTGCTTCCGCATCTGTATTAAATTACTTTCTCGGCCTCTGTGGAGACTTGGATGACACTTTGATGCAAATCTGTTTGTCTCTTTGAACAGGGTGACAACTGCATGGAGAGAAATACATTTTCTGACACCTGCACATCATGAGAGTAGAGCTCTGTTCGGGTCTTGATTGCATGCTGTCAGGCTATAACCCAATTCTGTTTCACAGTTTGAGGGGGTGGGATTTAAGGGATGAAACTGAGCAGACCTAGGTGGGCTCATGTCCATATTTCTCATCATGCTGATGTCACATGATCTTTCTGTGCAGTTGTTGTTTTTTTTTTTTTTGCCCTGTCCCACTGTTTTCTGATGACACAGTGATAGCAAAGCACCACAGTGCTGCAGTTATTACATAAATCCCATAAATATTTTTGCATAATTGTCTCCATTCACCTGTGAAACACTAACTCAAAAACCACCACTTCAGATTTCATACATTTTTATGACATCAATTCACTTCATTCCCTTCATCTAGGTTCATTTACTCTCTATGATCAGTCATTTATTTGCACCTTTCAGTAATATATATATTTTTTTATTTTAGCTCTCTAATCAGTGCATTTTTTTTTTTTTTTCTCCCTACAAAGCATTTTTTTCCCCCAGGACTTACAAAAATGTCCACTCAGCCTGAGACGATACATTTACTTTTTGAAGCAAAGACACATGTATTTAAATACTAATATCTGAAAGTCATATGGGAAACTATGCAATAAAAAACATTTTTAATGCTGCTAATCAGATGTTTTGTCACATTTTACCAAACTAATACTAGTTATTATTCACATCATGGACATAATATGCAAAATAAACCTGTTTTGTTTGTTGATGTACACTAAACCATGTCACTGCAGATGAGATTTATCAAGAACAGCATAGTTACAATAACAGTATGAATTGCATTTTATGGGATAATGCCTAAGTGTGTACTGTGTTGGCTGATATCCAATAAAAACACCAAAACCCACGAATATTCAAGAGAACAGCTCTGAACAGCTGTCCACTGTAGTGATCAGTATCCATGAATGGGACGTGAAGATTTCACTTGATTTTTAGGAACTAGAGATTTCCACAACATGTGCAACAGTAGATAATACAACTTTAGGGATAACTAAAACTGAAATTACTCTAATACAATGAGAATAAATAAATTGTGTGTGATGTTGAGATGATTTAGCCTCATTTTTTAGCCTCTGACTGCGCCATTTTATCTACAACTTACTGCAACAGCAATATGTCGCTGTTATAAAAACTACAAACTACCCTCTACTTTTATTTAATTTTTACTATATATGATGTATCTCTCCATTACATCCATTATCCATCGCTTAACCGGGGTCGGGTCATGGGTTCAGCTGCCTAAGCAGGGAGTCCCAGACTTCCCTCTCCTCGGCCACTTCGTCCAGCTCATCCGGTGGGATCCCGAGGCGTTCCTAAGCCAGCCGAGAGACATAGCCTCTCCAGCGTGTCCTGGGTCTTCCCCGGGGCCTCCTGCCGGTGGGACGTACCCGGAACACCTCACCAGGGAGGTGTCCAGGAGGCATCCTACACAGCAAATATGCCAGTGTTAATTTAACACCAAGTGTCTATATGTGTCCACACTATGTGGTGTCAAATTAACACTTTCAACGCCATGATTTAACAACATACCTTTAACAAAAACACCACACACAGTGTTGTTTTAAATCAATGTGGTGTTAATACAACACCAACACTCTCTATTTAACACTGACACTGACTATTTAACACTCCCATATTTGCTGTGTAACCAGATGTTCAAGCCACCTCATCTGGCTCCTCTCAACGCGAAGGAGCAGCGGTTCTACTCTGAGCCCCTCCCGAATGACCGAGCTTCTCACCCTATCTCTAAGGGAGAGCCCAGCCCCCCCGAGAAAACTCATTCTGGCCGCTTGTATTCGCGATCTCATTCTTTCGGTCATTACCTTGTAAACCTTAATAATATAATATGTGTGTGTGTCTGTAGAGAGGACTATGGAGAAACTGCTCCTCTACAGTGTTAGAAGAAAAACAATAGTGGTTGCCAACAGGAGAGTGTCGTTGTGTCTGCTCTGTGTTTGCTGGGGGACCTCAAGCTAGTAGAGGAGGAAACGTCTGGCAGCTTGGACATAATGGACTGACTTTGAGAGCATGCAGATACAACGCACTGAGCCAAGAAGGGATGTATCATCAGGGCTCAGCTGCGTAGTGTTTCCCCTCAGCTTTACAAGTGCAGTTTTATTTGCTCTGATATTTATTATGACTGGCTGGTTTTACAGAATATCTTAAATTCCTCCAAAATAAAAAAAAAAATGTTGCCCTTATTGATTGATGCAAAAATAAACAGCATTCAGAAATCGTATAAATAAATTAATTACAGATGAATATGTTTGTGTAAGAAATGGCTGCATTTCCAGAGAGGAGGGAGGATTTGGTGTCTTCCAAACTTGGCAAACATTCAGGGAATTTTCTCTATCATATGTTGTTTGAAATCATTTAACACTTTCATGCATAGTGGTCACTACAGTGGACAGCTGTTCAAAGGTGTTTTCTTGTATATTTATGGATTTTATTGTTTTAGTTCTATCTTTGTTTTAATGTAAAAAAGTCCTTTTTTTATTTTTTTTATTTTTTTTACAAAAAACAAATGATCCTTTTACAAAAAATAATGTGAATAATCTGAAATGTCTAAAGAGAAGTAAATACAATTTTACCAATATTCTGCCGGTTACTAAATCTTCTCTGTGTTTGTAATAATAATAATAATAATAATAATATAAGTTGTAATGCACATGTGTAAATGATAAACTGCTCAACTGAGGCAGAATACTGTTAAAATTACACTTGTTTTTCTTAAGACATTTCAAATTGATCATGTTATTCAGATTTTTAAGGAATTGTTGTAGATGTAAACACTATCATCATGTAATTAAATTTTTCTGTTATTATTTCACTGGTCCGGCCCATTTGGGGTCATACTGCGGTGAATGAGTTTGACACCCCCGGTCTAGAGTATACATAATTTAAATTTACATTAAGAATCGAAAAACTTTTCAGTTGCAATGAATATATTAGAATTAGAGATCAGAGGTGAAGTCAACAGCATTATCAGCCTGTAGATAAGCCTTTGGAAGGAGATAAGGTACAATAAGTGTTAATGAAAACTGACTTTGGATTTATGTTGTGACGCAAAACGAGACTGACGTCAATGAACAGGTGTTACTCTTCTTTCTTTTTTTGTTCTACATTAGCTGCTGTTTATTACTGATTTAAAGCCATTGTCGACATACATTATCCCAGTGGTTACTCAGTGTCCTTTTAGGACGCACTAATTTGTCATAGTTAGGTTAGTTTGACCTATTAAACTGACCTGACATGACAGTCCTAATGGTTTCTAAAGATCGCCCATTTAGATGATTAAAGCCACGTCGGTGGTTTCATTGCTAAATCTCCTCTCAGATGGTTAATGATAATGTTTTGAGGGGCAGAATAGTATGATAGGTGCTTAATGGGAGCTTAATGGTAGCTTTTACTTGAATGAAGCACCCATTGAGGTTTTTGTGAATAAAACCACCTGTTGTACTTTCAGTCGCTCAGAGGAAGTATACCAGCTTTATGGGATTTGGCTTTTTGGGTTAGATGTGAGCAGCAGGGAACAATCCTTCCCTGAACTTCTGACCTAATGGTGTAACATCCGCATGTAACAAAAGCTACATCTGTCTACAGGAAAAGTAGGCCTTTGGATCATTAACGGTGTCCGTGAAGCTGCGTCGTCTCCCCTGCCAGTTAACACAGACCTTATTCTAAATGAAGCCCACAGACTCAGCCTGCAGCATTACATCAATAGCCGACATCTCAGAGGTCATGATTCCAAGGACCAAGCACCCTCAGGAGGTATTGATCTGTGTTGGTTCTCCGTTACATTCGGATCTATAATGTGCAGGTGTGGTAGCCTTTACCTTTAATTAATAGCATTCATCCCATCTGGTTTAATAGCCAAGCCTGAAATAAAGACATAAACAAGATCAAAACCTTTTTCAGAGAATAAAAAACAAGCCAAGTAATAGGGAACAGTAAAAAAAATAGTCACAGCAATGTTTGTTGGTCTAAATAAAAACAAAAAAAAAGTTTGACATATCTTTTCCCACTATCGTTTATTAATTGTACCAGTTTATCCATTTTTTTTTTTTTTTTAACTCAATTTGGTTTGATTTTGTGTTTTATGGCATTTTAAACAGTGAGAACTCAGCGATTTTTGAGATTATATGAAAGTTAATAAAAATAAAATAAATGAAAACGGCAGACTTTGCTGAGGTTTAACTGACCATGACTGATATCCTATACTTTTACCTGTTGAATTGAATTCTTTTATTGTCATTGCACATATTTCAGAGCAACAAAACATGTTGACGTTATGATTTGTACTATTGCAGTTGCCTTCACAAAGGACCTGTCATTGCCTTTCATACATAAATTAGCAGCTGGATATCTTAGTGGTTTACACTGCTGATTTTGGTGCAGAAAGTTGCTAGTTCCAATCCCAGGTGGGCCCTTGAGCAAGGCCCTTTATGCTATACATGCCTATAAGTTGTAAGTTGCTTTGGATAAAAGTGTCAGTCAAAATGTTATGTAATAAATTGTGACACACTGCTTCATCATTACATTGCGTTTTGAACTTTTTTTGCATAAAATATGTGGAATCAGGTTATGAATGACTTACGTGACTGAGATCAACCCAGAGAGAGCTGCTGTTGTAACTTTGGTGTGATGTATCTTCTGCACAGAGGATGGTGGGTGTGACCAGATGCAGTGTGACATCCTTGAATGTCTGGTATTCGCTGATGAGCAGTACAGTAGCAGGGCTGATATTCTTTTCTTTGGAATATGGTGAAGAAAAACTGGGTCTTCCCGCTTCTTTTATAGTCGAAATTTGATCTCAGCACCTCCAGAGGCTTTGCCCGTTGGCACAGCAAACCTGTTGGAATGTTTCTGTCTGTTATTCTTTGTGTCATAGTTGTTTACGTAAGGTGGTGAAGAAAAGTGTCGTCTGGTACACGTTTCACAAACCGTCTGCAGCAACAAGTGTGTGTGTGTGAATTAGAAGAGGAAAACAACAGTTACCCAAACAGTTCTGGAACATTATTATCTTTTCTTTATTATTTATTATTGCACATGTTTAACCCATACAGTTTTATGACCGTTCACAAATGAATCTTTCTCTGTATTTAACCTTTAAGTCATTTTGTACCATTTATTATAATATTATCCTTGTGTTTTTTCAGTAAAATTTTCCTATATTTATGTGAAGATGTTCATTAAAGCTTAGATTAAAGTCAGGGGTTATTATATGAAAAAAAAAAAACCCTGCAGAAAAAGTGACTTTTTCAGTAAAACAAATCATTAACTGAACATAAACCAAGTGTCTCCATTCACTGTCATTGATCAAACTCCATGGGTTTTAATGGTGAATCAATATTATAGAAAATGATGTTTCCATGGTAACTACGGAGCCTCTGAATATCCAGACGGGTTATATCTAATGACCACGTAAAGATGACAAATTGTATTTTACACCAAATATTTACATGTATTGATAGATTTAGTGGATCAACAGCTATTAAATGGTTTAGATCAGTGGAAACTTTTGTGTCGGTGGTGGATGTTTTAATGCAACTGTTTGTGTCTGGTTCCTATCAGTCATTTCTCTTGATTGAACAGATCACATGTTCAACTCAGGTTTACCGATCCTGTCATCCATAGAAAAAGTGCCAGATTGCTTCCATCAATAGGTCCAAAGTCACTCATGGATTATGTTTTATTCCATCATAAGTATTTACAATCATTAAGCCTGCAACTAAATGCACACTATATGGACTTGCTCCAGTTTACACAAACAAACAAGCGACGTACGAACATGTGCACATACACACTTACATGCATATATTTACATGGATGCACACTCACATGGGCTTACGTCCAGAGTGTTGTTGTTTCGGGGTGTATACCGACATCTGTTCTCTGAAAGTGGTGTGTATCTTTTAGTATATAATCCATGTGGCTTAGCTTGTTGCACCAATACAGCTGGCGGCATTGTATATTGTAATGTTTACATGATTGCATTTTGCTTGACAACTTTCACGCGTATGTATCCTCTACATATTTTCTATTTTCCATACTTAAACATAATTAAATCCATATGGATCAGTGCACTTCACCCTGTCAAGAATAGCTGTTAAAGTAGTGATTTAATTTCCATGCGTCATTGATACAGTCCTCAAGCGGTTTTGTCACCCAACATGGGCCTTTCACAGATTAATTGGAATCAGAGTCTATTTTCATTTCAGTTTGAGACAGAACATATAATGCATGAAGAGATACTCATCTTCTAAGGATGTTCCAGTTGTGAAATTCTTTGCCAATATCGATGTTTAAAACAGCATTTTGACCAGTAGCCGATGCTGTTGCATAAGTTATTCTCTGTTAGTTTATCTATTTATTTTTTGTTTTCACTTAGATTGCTGGTTTTGTTTAGTTTTCCCCCTCTTATGTTTCTGGGGAAAAAAAAAAGAAATCTCCATTATAAAAAAATAACTAAATTGTTTTCAAGTCTTTCATGCATAGTGGTCAGCTGTTCAAAAGTGTTCTCTTGTACATTCATGGATTTTGTTGTTTTAGTTGCATATCAGCCAACATAGTAGACACTTATGCACCATCCCATACACTGTAATTGATACCATTGCTGTACTTGTTTTTTTTTTGCTTATTAGCTATTAGCTAATAAGCTTATTTGCTTATTTGTATTTTTATTTTGCACATTATCTCCATGAAGCGAGTCCTAACTAGTATTGGAGCATGTTAAAATGTGAGAAAACATCATATTAGAAGCATTAAACATGTTCTTATTTCATAGTTTTCACACAGTATATTAGTAAATACATGTTTCTTTGGTTCTAAAATGAAATGCATGGTGTCCAGCTGAATGGACATTTGTGTAACTGCATGAAAAATAGGTTCACCAAAAAAATTCAATTGTTTTTTTTTTTTTTTTTTAAATAAAAACCACTCTGGAAAAAACAAATTTATTAAGGGTGTCATAATTCATGCATGAAAGGGTTAAGGTAGTAACATCATAAAAACTGTGCCTTCTTTGCAGACATTTGATGTCAGTCAACAGGGCCAGTAGTAATAGCAGCTGATGCCACTGTCCACATCCACATTAGTTCTGTAATTCAAGTTCATTTATATTATATTGCATCACCCACTATCAACCAGGATCCATTTAACATTTTGGAGAAGCTACAACTCATAGGAACAGAATCCAAAAGTTGTATGAGGATTTAATTCTGCCAAATAACACAATATGATAGGATTTCATAAATAGACTGAGCATAGAATAGGATTAGTCACGGTCTCATGCTCACGACGGTCTCATCATTCACGATTTTTAAAGTAAAATAAAACAATGAACATCATACTTGTATGCGTTTCATGCCCTTGATGTATTGAAACAGGAAGCGGTTGGTAAAAAAAGTACAAGAACTGAATGTCCCTGTTGTGAGCTTCACTTTGTCCCTCGATGATCAGAAGAATACGAGCTTAACTGTTTTTTTTTCTGATTTCTACTTTCATGTTCACAAAGCGAAATCAGCATTTGAAGTGAATCCATGCTACACAGGCAACAGACAGATGGGAAAACTAATGAACTATGTAAATGTATGCATGAAGGAAAGGATGTGCTGCTCTTTTTGCATGTTGTCTTTTCTTTCATCGTCTCTCTTGTCCGTTAAAACTCGGCTATTTTGACAGGATACATGTTGAAATGCCTCGCACTGACACCATCTCATACTACAGTTTATGGTGACTCATTCTTCAGCGGTGATCTACATCTATTACTGAAAGAATGCGTGGTTTATAACATGATATGATGTCTGTGACACTTAAATCCCAGTTGTATGGTTGTTCACGATGCTGATGTAGACCAGACGCCACCAGCTTTTCCTCGTAACTTGTGCAGAAGATAAATGTGTGAACAAGTCGAGCTTTTATTTTCAGCTAATGACTGTTAATCCTTTTATTTACAGCTTGAAGACTTTCCCTCTTTGTATTTATATCAGACTGCCATCTGTTTATACACTACATGTCTATATCACCATAATTCAGACGTAATATGAGCAGAGAGTGATCATAAGACGGACGCTACTAATGTTTCCGGCTCCACGAACAATTGAATTTCTCCGGCTCTTAACTGTTGTCATTATGTTGGTGATGTGTCCTCCGATGAACTGTTTCTACCCTCCATGTGTTTGTAAATATTATAAAGTAAACAATGTAAAGAACAGATCTAGGCTTACTTTTTATTGGGTTTTTGTTTATTACAGTATCCGTGGTGATGTAAAGGCTGCGAGTAGCACTAAAATAATAATGTCAAACTGTACATGCTAGAAAGCCAGTGTTCCTAATGTAATTCTGGTTTATTGATATAAAAGGAAGATCCTATGGAAAATAAAAATGATGTACTAAATATTATATAATGCACTTAGAAGAAAATACAGAGTGCATAATATATCAATGATATATATTGCAGTACATAGTGTGTAATATTCTTTTGCTTTGTAATATTAAATATGATTCTTTTTTGTTGCACAGTAATGGCATGTTCAATATATCATTTCTTAAAGCTGCAGGAGCTGAAGTCTGATGCAAACACACATACCATCTTTCTTTAACTCTCTCCTCTCAGCCCAAATCAAAAGACTAACTATAAATACAGATGAATCTCATGTTGTTTCAGGCTTTTATTTAATGTAAGAGAAGCCACGTATCCAAGCTCCTGTATTAAAACTATATATTAGATTAATAGGCTTTATTAATCCCACTACAGGGAAATTGAACAGTCAAAGCAGCAGCAGTGCAAGAAAAACTGTACATGCATAAAGATAGTGCAAAAACAATATAAAACTAGTAGTAAAAACTATACAAACTGTTAACACATTTAGTGGAATTGTAAAATGTCAGGCGGTATAGATGAGAGGCATAAAGGAAGGGGTTCAGTGTTGTGTGCAGTCTGACAGCGGTGGATTAATGACCTACGGTAGCGCTCCTTCCTACGCTGTGTGTGTAGAAGTCTGCCCCTTAAGGAGCTGCTCAGAGCCTCCATGGTTTGATGCCGTGGGTGAGAGGTGTTGTCCATGATGGATGTCAGCTTGGCTCACGTCCTCCTCTCACCCACCGGCTCCACAGTGTCCAGTTCACAGCCCAGGGCAGAGTTGACCCTCCTGACAGGCTGGTTCAGTTTCTTCCTGTCCTGGTCAGTGCTACTAGCAGACCACAGTGTAGTGGATCGCAGAGGCTACCACAGAGTCACAGAATGTCTTTAGCAGAGGCCTGTGGACTCCAAACGACCCTAGTCCTGCTCCAAAGGTGAAGACAACATTGGTCCTGTTTTGTACAGGGCATCTGTCTGATATGACCAGTCCAATTTATTGTTACAGTGCACAGCCAGGCATGTGCAGTGTGGATGCACAACAGGTGGAATGACAATTAAACCGATTCTATTCTATTCTATTCTATTCTATTCTATTCTATTCTATTCTATTCTATTCTATTCTGTTCTATTCTATTCTATTCTATTCTATTCTATTCTGTTCTGTTCTGTTCTATTCTATTCTATTCTATTCTATTCTGTTCTGTTCTGTTCTTTAATTCTATTCTATTCTATTTTGTTTCTCTTCTATTCTGTTTCATTCTATTTTATTCAATTCTATTCTGTTTCATTCTATTCTGTTCTATTCTATTTTGTTTCCCTTCTATTCTGTTTCATTCTATTTGATCCAGTTCTATTCAATTCTGTTTAATTCTATTCTGTTTAATTCTATTCTATTTTATTCTGCTCTATTTTATTTTATTCTGTTCTATTCTGTTTAATTGTGTTCTATTCTATTTAATTCTGTTCTGTTTAATTCTCTTCTATTTAATTCTATTCTATTCTGTTCTATTCTGTTTAATTCTATTCTATTTTATTCTGCTCTACTTTATTTTATTCTGTTCTATTCAGTTTAATTCTATTCTATTCTGATCTCTTCTGTTCTATTTTGTTTCTCTTCTATTCCGTTCCATTCTATTTTATTGAGTTCTATTCTATTCTGTTTAATTATATTCTGTGTAATTCTATTCTATTTTTTACATTATTATATTTTTTCTGCTCTATTTTATTTTATTCTGTTCAATTCTGTTCAATTCTATTCTATTCTATTTAATTCTGTTCTGTTTAATTCTATTCTATTTAATTCTATTCTGTTCTGTTTAATTATGTTCTGTGTAATTCTATTTTATTCTCTTCTGTTTAATCCTATTCTATTCTATTCTATTCTATTCTATTCTATTCTATTCTATTCTATTCTATTCTATTCTATAACTGTACACCAGCTCAGTGTCTGAACCCTGGATGTTCACCGGTGCAGGGGGTAGTGGTTTCTTCTGGTAGTCAATCAGCATTTCCTTCATTTTGCTGCTGTTTAAGCACAGGAGGTGTTCACACCAGTACACAACGTCCCTGACCACTGACATGTTCTGCAGCTCATTCCTTTCAGGCACACAGTCAACAATGGCTGAATAAAGCAGTAGAATCTCAACCAGGACACATCTGACAGACAGTGACTGATAATTACAGCCGCCACTTTCATATTTAATCTCCGTATCTGTCTGAAAATCTGTAATTTACCAAAGTCTGCACCCTGGGGAACATTTCTTACAGCCTCAAAAACACAGACATTGAGTAGATGCGTCACTTAAATTACAATACATTGAAAATAAATTATGGAAAATTTGCTGAACACTGCACCTTTTGAATCACTTTGATTTGCCAAAGGTCGCACATTGTATACACTTGAAGGACTAGCATATTCATAATATTATATAACCTGAAATGAAGTGGAAGATATAAAAGTACATAATGTATTATTCCATTGAAACATTAAAAGCATGGATCAGATGAAACAATACGAACCTGTAGAATTAATGTAAGACTTTCCATACAATCAGATAAATGTACATATCGATGGCAAAGGGAGATTATAGATTATAGTTCTATGCACTTAAATGCATAGATCAACTGTCATCTGACAAAATATCACATGTAAAAGTGGTATTTTTTTTTTTTTTTTTTGGTTCCTTCTGTCATAAATGTTCTCGTACCATCCATTTCAGCTTCTGCTTTGTCTTTTATTTTGCTTGAGCAACCCGAGTGTGTAGTATGTTTGATATTGATTCCATCTGAACAACAGGAGGATCTTGTGGGGAGTTAAAGGCCACAGCAAATATGGGAAAAATATCCTGTGAAATTTCAGTTTACTCATCGTGTTGATTTTTCTCTTAACAATCATTTTAAGACATTTTCGAAATGCAGAACGATGGAGAATGCAACATCTTAAACTCTGACTGACCCAAATTGACCCGGTATCGCTGCCTGTATTACTGAGGGAAAAATCCACGTTGGTGAATCTACTGCTTTTCTGACTGACATGGATTCAACTTCATAAAAGGTGTACCTCCCAGAGGTGAATGCCACTTTGGGTACAGATCAGAATGCTTTTAAAACTGAGAGGGTTCGGCTAATCCATGGGGAGGCGCAGCGTCGAACATTACCAGGGATTAGAGACGGATATTACTGTCTGAATGCATTAGAGGTGTATTAGATAGCTCCATGATGGAGCACAGACTAATGCACCAGGCTCTGAATTACAACGTAATCTGCATTTAATTGCCCAGAGTTTTGTTGTGATAATGGCATTATCTAATGGAAGAGCTCTAGAAGGGTTTGTACGAAGAACAAAAGGCAGGGGAAATGGAAAAGTCACAAATGTAGTTACAGATGTTGGGTCTCACTTTAGAAGGAAACAAACAAGTCAACTGGTGAGATGGTTTTTGGCCAGAGTACTAGCTTTATTTGCAATTCAGATGTTGTTCAGTGAATAGAAATGGGAATATCAAGAATGACTAAAACAGAGACAGGAAGCGTACTGGAGGGAAAAGGCAGTGCTTTCCGATGTAAATGTGTTTAAAGCAGCACTTTAAACTCCATACATTGCACTGGGATGCTTTACTGCGTCATATTTTGGGGTAGATATTCTTTGTCTTTGCATATTCATATACTGTGGTCTGGGGCTGAACAAAATATCTAGATGCAAATATCAAATGCGGCTACAAAAACTACGGTGATGTATGATACTTTGTCTGCAGAACCGTCAACCTGTTTAATAAAGTACACAATTCTCTCCAAAATAGCTTTAACTGCTTTGTGCCTGGACTGTTAAGAGTTTTTACAAAGCGGTAAAAATCAAGTAAGGATAGTTTGTAATAAAAATACTTCACCTTTATAAAAATGACAAATTTTCTGAACAGATGGACTCTTCTACAAGAACAACCTATTGATTTTAGAATAATCAATTTTGTCGATTAGAGCTGCTGTTCCATCGTCTGGTAAAAAGTCCTGTTTTGTGTTTTTTTTTTTCACTTTGTCTATACATTCCAAAAGAAAATTGAAATAAAATGAAATAAAATTGCATGGCAGTTTCTTCCAAAATCATGTAAGCTTATGACAGGCAGTAATTTCCAGTCAGAAAAAAAACAAAAAAAAACAGTCACCTTGAAGTGTTCCTGTTTATGAAATATCCATTTCTTTCACAGTTTAGTATTACTGGACAGCTTAATGTCACTGTGACATTTGACTGGACTTTAAAAGCGTGAACTGGATCACAGGCTTCTGACATCGTCGAACATTTATTTTATCTCAAACATAGCAGGATTATTGATTATGCGCTTTTAATCTTCCTCCTAGAAACCTTTCTACAAATCTCCCTTCTAACTGACCGTAAGCTTCACCTTAATTAAATTCGCTCCATTAATCAATGATGATAAGATGGGTGTGTGTGTGTTTGTGAGGCGATGGTGTGTAGCGTGTTCACTCCTAATTCCTAACGAATCTATAAATCTATAGTCTATAATTGGATCTATATGTTTATTCCACTGGAGTAAATGCCATACTAATGTAATGATTCTGGCCTTGACCTGCTGTTTAGCCTTCCTCTGGAAATTGAATTGGGTCAGTGGATTGCTGACATGTAAGTGATGTCCGTCTGTTGCTGTTGGTTGTAGATGTATCTGCCATTCATGTTCTGGAAAAAGAAAAAAAAAAAAAAACATCCATTGTGAGGGATTAGACAGAATTTCTGTTTCAGTAATCACAATTCTGTGTTGAGGTTTTTTACGTCAGCATCTATGAAATATCTGCTCTGTAGCATAAAACTATTACTCCTGATGTATCCATATAAAATGTATGACCTAAATCATTAATCCGTAACAAGGAATCACAGGACTTTCATTGAGATTAATGCTTACTAGACATATTTTTCTTAGACCTCATACACGATTGTGAATATCCACGAGTGAATCTGTAATACACTGTCATTATATGCAACAACAACAATAAGAAAATACTGTGATTTTAGACATTTTAGATATTTTCCAATGCATAGCCGCATTTAAACATATCAAGACAAAAAATGTTTTCGCTTAAATCCCATTTCCTTTTAATATTAAAGCTCTGCACTGTGCCAAAAAGCATTTTCTGTTCTACAATCCTGTTCTAAATGTCCCCTTTGTTCCGGTAATAGATCATCAAAATGCCTTGTTAATCCTGCCACAGATTGCAGACTACTTAAAAATCCATTTTCACAAAGACAAGATAACTTAAGTGACATTAAACCACTGTCATATTGTAAATATAAAAAAAAGCTGCTTTTCCAAACAGACGTGTGTGTGTTGTATTGGAGGGGAAAAAATGGACCCAGCGGTCAAAACAGGTAATTGTTACAACATGCGGCTCAACTAATGCAACGTTGAGTTTAGTGAAAGTGCCTGCACTGCTGATCTGCTTCCTGGGAGTCCTTTTATGTAAATGAATAGACCTAATCTTTGTCTGAAATTTACCTCACTTGATTTCTTTTTTAACAGAATCGCCCAGAACATCTGTACCTGCTTGTTTATGTGGAATCTGTCAATGATGTTATTATTATTTATGAGTAAAATAACAGAAATGTCTGTCATTAAAACATTGCGGCACATTAATCATAATATTAAAGGTATATAGTGTCATATGATGTATGGTACAACATGTAATAATGTAATAATTTTTCACCTTATTATATAATAATATTGCATTTAGTAATAACATGTGGCATTTTGTAGTAACATTCTTGAATGTATTTTGTCATAAACTTTGCCACATTGTTTTTATTTGTTACATATTGCAACAGTTATTACAAAATAAGGGTGTCAGGCTTGTTTTTGTTTTTTTTTTAATAATTTGGTGCATTATGTAATAAAGCATCCAAATTGATGCCTTGCTTTGAAAACCATCATACCAGCAGAATAACATTAAGCATTCCAGTTCAATTGGAATTAATTAAAAAATCAAAATAAAAAAGATCAAGTAACTTTGTTTATTATAACAGAGACTCTGCTTGCAAGTTAGAGACAAAAGTTGCATTAATTATTACTAATAAGAAACTTACTGGTGCAGTGAAATTTGGAAGACACAATACGTATAAGTTATTGCAAAATGCTTCATTACAAAATGTGGCATGTAATTACAAAATGCATTATTATTACACAATGAAGTGAAATATTATTGCATATTCCACCATTATGACATAATACAGCGCTACAAGGTGATATTTGTAATATTTCTAATGTAAAATCTTATAAAATGACCTAAAAGTATCATTACACAGTTTAGAATAAAGAGCTCTAAAGTTATAAAAGATGCCAAATTATTTAATTTAGATGTACAAAGGGAATTTATTTACGATATGAGTGATTTATGTGACCACTAGAGGGAGTGGTGAGTTAGTCTGACCTTGTTTAGATGATTCCAAACAGATCTTTAGTGCAGCTATTAACAACACAAGCCAAACAGAAAATGGAGTGATCTGTGGTTTTACTGTGGCTGTTTTCTGTCTTAAAACAGAGCTAAGCTAACGGAGCTAAAATGTAAACTATCAGCTGATGCAGCCGGTGAAGATTATGAGACAAAATAAGTGGAGATGGGTTTAGTTTGAAGAAGTAAACCCGATGATACTATAAAAGGGTTGTGTGTAAACAATATGCTTTATACTTTTTTTTTTTTAACATTAATTCCTTAGTGGTTTTGGTGTTAAGTGTGTTCTGGTATGTTACTCCCCCTGTTATAGAGTGTTTGGAATATCAATACTACATAAAACCCCTTAAAGATCAGGGTGTTACAAGGGCGGATCTGGGGGGGGGTTGCAGGCGTTGCAACCAACCCCCCCCCCTTGAGCACCTGCCCCCCCCAAAAAATATGTGAAAAACGTCACTACTAGGCCCCCTACACTTTACTGGACATGTGTTAT
>JAPSES010000104.1:12430776-12456156 GCA_029822895.1 Maxillicosta whitleyi
TGGGTGGGTGGGTGGGTGGGTTGTTGGTTGGATGAGCGTGTGTATATTCCAGGCACCTTCATTAGATGGATGGTTGAGCTTGAATCTTGGTGAAGGCAGACGGGTGTAAGTGAAGGAGAACAATTGTGTAGCACTCACTGCTGTCAGAAATCACCAGGGTAGATGTGGATTCAATCGCATCACAGCCTGGTTGTCCAAAGCCTGACTGACAATGGATGCTCTCTGCTAAATCTAAACTCCTTCAGGCTGTGTGGGTGTTCTCTGTTAATCAAGCAGACAGTTCATCCTATTACCCCCCATTTCAGGAGGTTTTAGGACGCTCAAATAAAAACATCACAACAGATAGTACAGAGTAAAAGGCATAAATTCATAAATTCAATTTTTCCATACACAAGCTGATTCCCTATTCGGACATACTGTAGGTTATAAACTACAAGTGTAATTTACATAAAGTGCATACATAGGGTCATTTTAATGTTTGACTCATAAGGTGCATAGTAAAAATGCAGTTTTGAAAGTTGTAATTTCAACACTAATCAGAGTAAAGCAGCCTCACTGTCACAGCTGAAAGTCTGTGCATGCTTTTCATGCAGCGTTATCAACTCTTGTGGTGTTTAAGGGCACTATGAGTGGAGGTAATTCCACACTGTAGTTACAAACTTTATGAACATTAGCAACAATCATCTGCATACCATCCCATAATGTCCATAATGCACTTTCACATGATGTATTTTATTTGCATTTTGTCTGTTAGGGCAATGAAATAATAATAATGAAATAATGAAATAATAAAGTATCTATCTATCTATCTATCTATCTATCTATCTATCTATCTATCTATCTAACATACATACATACATACATACATACATACAGTACCTACATATGTCATGTCACTACTGATACAAATATTAATGTTAATATTTAAGCCTAATCGGAGCAAAATTTACTCTGAAAAGTTAAACAACTCACGGTGAGACTTCTCTGTAGAATAGGACCAAATGTGAATCCAAACAAAGCTCTATCAGAGTTAACATTACACTGGCTTTTTATATTTACTATGTACATTTCTTTAACAGGTTGAGTCTGTGAAAAGAACAAAAATCTCATAAAATATAGTCCCACAAAGAAGATTGCACCTTTTCTCCTTATACTGTGTTGTAGTTGATCATTTCTAAGTATTATTCTAACCTTCACTTCTCCCCTATTCTGGAGGCATTCCTGTTAATCTCAGAATTTGAGCCACTCTGACAATGTGCAGGCTCCTCAGCATTAATACACTTGATGGTTTTCATTTATTTTCCTGATGTTATTTCTTTCAAATGAAGGCCTATAATTACCACAGCTCATTGCTGTCAGGCAGCCAATGACCTAAACAGTGACATTTTGCATAGACATTTAAGTGTCCAGGAGGCATTTTACATTTTCATACCTCACCGTACTGTTGTTGACATAGTAAATGACCCCATCACAAGTGTCTGACATATGGAAAACAATTATTTCAACTGCATTGAACTGATCAGGAACAGTCATGCTTCATTAACCCGGTCAGACCCAATATTACTTTTGTGGCATTTCCCAAAGGATTTTTTTCCCTGTATTTTAACCTTTCTTAACTGATTCATCATCAATTTTTTCATAACATTATCCTCTGTATTTTGCATTTTTTGGTGCAAATCATATATTTTCCTGTATTTAATTTGCTGATCATGTCGATGTTCATGAAAACTCAAAGTAAATTCAAAGTTAATTGTATCAACTTTTTCAGCAAAAATATTTCATGAATGTTAAAACAAGCATCTTCAACCACTCTCATTTATCAAACTCCATTGGTTTTACTGGTGAATCAATGTTGTAGACGATGAGGGTGTTTCCATGGTAACTACAGAACCTCTGAACGCCCAAATGGATCATATCTGTTGACCATGAAAAGATGACAAACTGTATTTTACACCAATTATTTACATGTATTAATAGGATTAATACATCTACAGGTATTAAACAGTTTAGATCAGTAGATTTGTTGTGTTGTTGGTGGATGTTTGGGTTTTTATGGGAAAAATTCATTCAAAACTGGATTCATTTCTGTTATTCTGTTATTTTTTTATTTTATTATTATTATAATATGTAGCTGCCATCCAACTAGAGTAAGCCCTGCAGTGTTGACTGTGGACCCAGCTGGTGTGTGAGCTTTTGTTTAACACCTATATGTTTCAGTCCACTGGTTTCTACACAAACACACTCATAAGCAAAAACACATGTGCACATATTGAGTATAGTATGCTCATCTTTTATGAAATGGCTAGTTTTGTAATAAAAGCGGCTCAGGCATTAATTAAAGCACATGCATTGACTTTTACAGCAGATGCACGGTCAATGTGTATTACAGAGAGTGACAGTAATGTATGTTTATCTGAAGAAAGAATGAAATAAGGAGAGGTTCTGCCACTTTATGTTTTGTTCCTACAAATTGCAGGTAGAATACATAGTATATACATATGTGTAGTCTGTACATGTACATATTTTCTTGTTCTTTTTGGAAATATATTGACATTCAGTGAGAGTAAACAAGTAGATTTTGTGTTTATATCTGTGACACTAAATATGTGGGGGAAAAAATGGAAAACAGCTTTAATCACATTCTCCTGGTCAGTGAGAGGTTACATGTGAGCAGGTAGGTCAAAATCTAGGTGGTGATACCCTCTTCATTCACCCTTGTCTATATCTGCTGGGAACATGATGTGTTGGTTAGTTATACACACGCCTGTGGTTTGCCAGATGCTCCTGAAAGTCTAAATGGATGTCCATATGCTCAAAGACAGCTTGGACTCAATTCATTCTGACAGCAACACAGACTCTGTGTATGTCTGTACTCTCACAAACATGTGATGACATGTCTGAATACATAATGCCGGTAAAGGCTTTCCCTTTGGTGTATGTCGGTACAACATTCAAAACACAAATCAAATCTCAGAAAGCCCCCACATCAGCAAAAACAAACTGGAGAAAGTAAAAGAAGAGGTTGCCAAAAACACTTCACATCAATGTCACTCTATATGTTTTGTGTTTTTAGAATAACTACATTTTTGTACCGGATAAGAGTTGTTGATGTTTTGTTTCTGTCACAAAACTGTAAATGTTCATGAAGTTATGTGACAACAAAACATGAGTCTGAACCTTTACATTATACTTTACCTTATAATGCCAAATGTATCATATTTGATACAGTTGTTTTGAAGCTGTCTACATGATTAGTGTGACATTTTTTTTCTTAAATAACCTAATGTACACAATTAGATACATGCAATACACGAATAATCTACCAGGGGGGAGGAATTTATTCATCAGAGGTCTTTCCAGTGCCACTACAAGATTGTCAGGAGGCAGGACGGTGGCAATTTTGAAAAAGAATTTATTAAGCATGTTTGTGTTGTATTAAGTTTTTTTTTTTGTTCAAAAATAATAATATTTGAGCATTGAGACCCAATGTATCAAATATGACACAAAATTGAAACTCATTTATTGAAACTCATATTTTGATATATTATTTCGAAAAATAATGTTTTGCTTGTTCAGAAGGACCAATTAAGGCTCCATTTTTAAAGAACTGGAATTTCCTGCCAATTATTTAATGGTTCAGGCTTTACAGGGTTAAAATATGACTTCAAAGTTCTTGAGGTAGAACGATATATCAACCCATGGGCGACACCCTGGACATGTCACTGGTTGATCACTGGGTAGTAGTAAACATAAAATGTTTAAATTATATATGTTTTGATTTAGATTGTCATCTCCAAATACCAAAATATATAACTGTAAGTTTATGGAACATATGTTTAATTCATAAACACATTGTTTGTACCAATATATCAGTACAAGTAATATGTTCATGACTTATAATGTCTTATAATGGGAAATAATAGTATTCTAAGGCTTCATAATATGAATATGTTTTGCTGTTTGGATATTTTATGGAAATTATGAGCACTTAAGGATAATTAATCACAAAGTAATGATGTACGGAGGAGTATTCATGTTTCTTTCGTCCAGTCAATTATTATTTAAGGAGGTCAGGAGAGAAAATGTCATGTTTAAGTTTCATTCTAAATTAGTTATAGATTAATTGATTTGCATGTATTGCAGTGACTATCATTTTATTGATAGCTGCACTGTGTGAAGTTGATCACTCAAATCAAATGAGTACCATCTCATTAATATGTGTTTTTAGTGCAACTTTGGACTTTGGAGGTCATACATACAAATCCAATGCATAAGAAAAACTATATGAAATCTGTGTTCTATGTGTATTTTTCTGCAGCCCAGCTTTTTCAGGGAGTTCAATCAATACAAGAATTGCTTGGCTTCTACTAACACCCATTTCTGCAAAAATACTACATAACCTGGAGGGAAATGAAATTGGATTATGCAGCAAAAAGAAAGAAAGAAAGAAAGAAAGAAAGAAAGAAAGAAATATAGTCTTATAACTATAGATTTTGACATAGTGATGGACAGACCATAAGATGAACCATGTCATCTGTGCCCAAAAAAGCACACATCACGGCCAGGACTCTTGGATCTCCAGGGCATGCAGCTCCCAGTTCTTCCTGGTTGTCTGACACACATATCCTACAGTAACACTTGGAACAAAACCCAACTAATTCGGAGGACATTTCGTGCGTAAAACCGTGCCTTTGACGCGTTGGTCTTAAATATTTTGTATTTCACTGTACTGGGTTCATCCGTTGGCTCCTTGATACACACTGATTATTGCAACATCACATGCAAACACCAGCCCCTTCTCCTCCGCAAACCTTGAGAGAGGTGGAGCGCCGACTTGTTTGCCACGTGCCACCCGCGGCACCGTTAGTACATGCTTGGATAGTAGATGTCGCGAGCTTGGCAGCTGAGGGTCTCGTCCGGCTTTCACAGGGTTCCGCGCGCCAAACACGAGACAACACGGAGCGAGTGAACGAGGAGGAACAAGAGGAAAAGGAATAGAGGAAGAGTGAAAACTGCGCTTTTATTTACGAGCCTTCTTCGTGAAGGTAAGGAATACTTTCATATGTTTTTTCCAGTTGTTCTGAACCTGTAAATTGACAAGCAAAAATTATGTTTCTTTTCATGTCACTCGGACTTGAATGACCGCCAAACAGGAACAACAAAATAAGCTTATTACCTACATTACTTATATTTAGTGTATTTTAGTCTTAATCGTATAGATTTTTACTCGCTTAATCATTCGACTGACAATATCAGAGTCACAGCTCTTCATTATTAGTTATATTTGTGCCTGTTTTCTGATATTTCCAATACTTTCATACAGCCCATATGTATTTCCAGCGCCAGTTAAAATAATAATAATAAAAAAAAAACGTGGGTGATTGGAGCTTAAATGGATTAGTCCCCTCTTCCTCATCCTATAAACCACACACTTATAGGACTAAACAGTTTTAGATTGACTGTTTTGTTTGGGAGGTTTTGTCACAACTTCAGCACCACGGACAGCGAAACACTAAACACCTGATCGGATTATTAGAGCAGCACAGGTACAGCCAACAAGTGGACTCACAAAATGTATTTATCATCTTAATAGGTACTGTTGTTAAAGATCAGTAACAGTAGGTTAAGGCAAGAAAAATGCAGTATTAGATTAAAATTTCCCTACTGAATGTTATTTTTCTTTTCTTGAAATATTACAGTACTTTTGAAGAATATATGAAAGCAAACAGCTTGTAAACATGCAAAAAAGCATTTCTACATCTCCAATAAAAATATATTAAGTGCAGCAATCCTCAGCCCACAGGCCTATTTGGCTTCCAGCCATGGCTCAGTGTACCAGCCAGACAAACACTCTCACAGAGCAGATATTTAAATGGTGATGGTGCAGGCTGCAAGGAGATTATTTGTCTCCGGTTTTGAACAGAAATGACCAATAGCCACTCTCCCATAGAGGCCTCATTTTGGCTTCTCACTCCTACTATGGATGAGAGATTACTTGTTGCAGAAATACACTGTTACAATATGTTATGTGGATGTAATACAATAAAAGTGCAGGAGAAATGGTACTATGATAGTTTTGGTTTTTTTTAATCTTCAAGAAGCCTCTACTCTTCTAATCAGCTTCAGTAGAACATAATTTCCTTTCATCTAAAACTAGGTTCCAGGAGGTATATAGGCTTAAAAACCAGCACGTATCCAGAATGGATTTAATTAAAAAAAAAATCCACTCTGAGATATTTTGTCAGTCACTGCAGTCAGTGAAACTCGGCATAGTGGGGAATCCTTATGCTAACAAAAGCTGAACTAACAACTTAAAACTGATTTTTGTATTTTTCATTCATAGTAGTTAATTCTTTCTCTAGCCACTGTTGAATAAGACACTTGCATGCAACATGATACAAAACACATAGCCTCCGCATGGTTTTAATGATGAACCAATCGGTCACACTTAGTTACATTAACTCTGTAGGTCTGTTTGCCTTCTACTTATTTATCACTGGAAAACAATTACCCATAGACCTGTGTGACTATACGCCTTTATTGTATTATTAATGTTATTAACTTTAATCATCATTCTGAGCATTAATATTTTACCCTCTGAAGGTCAGTCTGATAAGAAAGTCCTCAAACCCGAAACAGGATGCTTACTTTTTGTATAAGTAGCAGTATACAGTATAGTACTATGGAATTACATTGAATGAGACACAAACAAAACAGTTACCACAAAAAGAAAGAAATAAAGAAATACAACAGCATAACAAAACAGTATAGAAACAAAAGCAAATTATGAGTTTGAAAAGCATTTTATGTATTTCTAATGAAAAAAAATGTTTTTATTCTATTATTAGTCTGTGTCATTTGAGCACTGACAGCGCTGCGTGACACGTACATGGGCTTTTTGCTCTATTATCTTTTATCCAGCAATTCCGCCTCTGTGGCTTGCCCTTGTTTTCTTCCGTATCTCTGCTCCAGTCATGTAAAATTCACTACCAAATAGGAAGCCTTGTTTTAGGATTCGCTCATCAGTTCATTCATGCTCGACTAATTCGGAAGCCTCTCAGTATAGTGTTGCCTGGCGACAGGGTCGAGTCAAGCACGTATAAATGGAAGACTTGTTCTCACAACAAACACAGAAAAATGAATGTTTGCGCTATTACTGTCAGTCATCGTTTTTCTCCCAGTGTCAATGGTTTGTCCGCCCTCTTTACCATTCACTGAAATGAAATTGTCTTGGAAGTTTGCATTAATTATGTATTATGCAATAAGGCATTTTAGAGTCGTTGCCAGCACTTTAAGTTTTGGGAAAACCAAGTATTTTACAGGTAGAATGTATAGATCTTTTTGCCCTTATCATGATACAGTTGCTGCTCAATACCAAAACCATTTGCTAAAAGACAGACAGGGAACTGCCTTTGGAACAGCATGAAAGGTTTGAGCTGTATCCAGAGCTGCCCTTTCCAATTAAGATGATCTGAAGTTGCAGAAAAGAGATGTACTGCATTTTGTTGCAAGCTGCTCTGGTGTCTTCACGCTAAGCAAACAAAATACCTCCCACATGAGGTCAACTGACTCAGCTGCTTCTGCTCAAGTATGCCACATTTAATATCCGTTTGTCTGATTTTTTTTAACCTGAATCACACAATATGGATTTTAATATGGAGATGACATACTGACACAAAATTTTCACTTTGTTCCCGTGCCTTGACATCTCCCCACTGCCACCTCTCTCTGCTTTTTTGCCGGATGATATGTTGTAAGTTGTCTGGCCCAGAGCACAGATTTAATATGAACGACAGGGCTGTATTTCTCTTTTTAAGGCTTGCCTTTAAGATTCACGCTGAGGCATCTACAAATTTAGACAACTGAGAAATCCAGCTAGCTTGTTATCTCCCCACAGGAAACCAACATAAGCTTAAAGATAATGGCTGTAGATGTGACCATATGGGGGGGAAATCATGCGGTGTTGTTAATCACAAAAACTTGGTACCAGGTGAATGAATGACAGCTACTATTTGCAGTTTGGAGGTGTCAAACAAATTAAGGGACATCAGTGCTGGCTTCAGTTTGGTTTGCATTAGCTGCTTTTGATGATGTCAGACTATGACAAGCTGCAATAATTGACTGCTCCTACAGGTTCAACACACTCTTCATGCTCTGTAGGAAATGAAATTCTGCTTTTTTTTTTTTTTCTTATCTTCAATAATCTTTGTGGGAACAGGATTTTTTTTCCTACATTTTCAGTGGTCTTAGATGCCGTCAGGATTAAACTATTTTCCCTAACTTTGTGGAAGACTTAAATAAACAGGTAGGGGGTTTAAGGAGGTCTGAGAAATACTTTGAAGAAATAATAATAATCATAATCATCAAAATTCTGTCATTTTGGACCACCATCTGAAACGCATAGAACCATTTTTGTTTGGTTTTTTTAAAAAATCCGGAACGGGTTTTATATTTAAAGGATCAAATTTGACAAAAATGCTCCCCAACATGACTTGAGGCAGCACCTATGCCTCATAATGGTAGGAAAAACCCTGACAGGATAGTAGTATTGTTTAGTGTTGTTTATTAGGATGCCCATTAGCTACAGTGTAGCAGCAGCAGCTGTTCTACAAAATATTCGACTGTAACAATGAGCCATAATAACTACATCCTACACACAACATTACACAATAACTAAGGGAATGGCATTAGAAAGTAAACAAGACAATTATAACAACACACACACAGCAAGACAAGCTCCTAACAACATTATAATTACCATAATACCTAATGGCTTCATTTGTGGAAAGTGCTGATTACCAAGCAATTTAATTAGTAACATATTGTTTCCAAAGTTAACAACACTTTCACTAAAAGCAACACAAATACACACCCATACACCTCGTTTATGTGTTTGTTCAGGAATAATTTCAACCAACTAATTAAAAATACGATTTTTACTTGTCATAATTTATATATATATATGTATGTATTTTCATAACACCTTGCAAATTTGGAAAATTCAGTTAGTTTCACTCTGATACAAAACTTTATATAATGAAATTCAGTGACATTCTTAGTTGGGAAATATTTAATTTTTTGCATATTAATATGGCTGTAAATGGACACTTATGGATTCTCAGTGTATATATCATGATCACTGTTGTAGGACATTTAGGACATTCAATATGCAGAAGAATATAGTTTTTTGTGTAACATTGTTATGAGCCATGACACGCTCTGTAATAGTAATCCATTTAGTGAGGACAACCCAGAGTGGATACAGCCTCAGTGTAGTTTGTGGGTCATGCGAGTGGGCTGGTTGGTTGTGTAATGTGTCTGAAGAGACATAGATGCCACTGTATGTGTGACAGGGATTGACAGATGTGTTTAGTGGGACAGATACTGATTTCAGTTTGTAGTAATCATGGTGACCAAGAACTCGACTTTGGAACTAATGTCCATTAACAGTAAAAACTGCAATTATAGTATCAATTATTACAGTAACTAGAGTATTGCATCTGAACTGTGAAGGCAAATGCATGGTTTGACTTTTCATTTTCATACACAGCATATGTTTATGTGCAATAACTCAGTTGTAATTGATTAGAATTTATTGATTTTATGGTTGTGTTGTGTGGTTTGTTGAGATTCGTGGCTGTTCAGAATCAGTACCCTTTTTAATTTTGTTGTGTTGCTCATACAATGAGCATAAAAGCATTTGATTTTATTAGTTTCTGTTGTAATTCCAAGACAAAACTGCATTTGATCAGTCAGTGAGTGATATTTAGTGACATCTAGTGTGAAGTTGTAGAGGCAATGACTGGAATACTTCCCACTCACTCTGTCTATGGCAACAAAATATGGACATAGATGAATGAGAGTTAGTTGTGAAGGATCTGCATGTGTTTTAGTCATTCTGAACTTTTTGAATAAGGAATAAAGATGATGAAGTCCATTTGGACATTGTTATTGGATTATTGGATAACCAATAACATGTTTATTTTGTCTATAAATAACAAATTGTCAGTTTATGTTCTGTGTTTGTTTTTTGCTTTCTATGTACTTGTTTCAAGGAGAAGAAAAAGCAAAACTTTTGTGTGCGCAAGGAACTAATAGCAGAGCAAATACATTCATAAACAGACGTGATGAAGACAATATAGCAATTGCCATGTATGTAATAAAATAAATTCAGTATGTATTTTGCTTCAGTTGGAAGAAGAAAACTTATTAAATCCCACCCCCACCTCTTGTTTATACAGCATAACATATTACTTTTGCTTCCTTAATAAGATTATATCATATCTGTTTAGAGTCCCAATAATGTAAATAACAGATATTAATCAGATTAGGAAAACTGATGTAGAATACAGATAGTATAATTCTAATTTATAATACAATGTATTTCAACAATAACTACACACTGTGTTAAAACAATTGTCACTTTGGTCTTATTATAGTATCATTTTTAATTAATACAATGCCTGACTTAAAAGTCCCCATCTGGGTGTAATTAAGTAGTGCAGATCCTTCCATTGGATAATTACTGCAGTGATAAAAGTTTAATCTACAACAGGTTCTTTAACCATTTAACTGATGCAGTGAGACAATAAAGATGGGATTGTGTTTCAATGGAAAAAGGTCATGTGGTCAGATGAGTCCAAACCAACCTATGTTCCAGAGCTATGGATGCATCAAAATGAGATGAGAGGGGTTGAAGTGATTACCCATCATGCCTAGTGCTTACAGTATAAGCCCGTGGAGGCACTGTTATGATCTGGTGTGGATTCCGTTAGTTAGGTCCAAGTTCAGCAAAAGAACAACTGAAATAAATCTTGTGACATCACACAGTTTTATTGAAATAATGGCACAGGGGATACTTGTCATAATAAAAGCTAATGGATAAATAAGGCTAAGGCTAAATATTTGTGTTTACTTTTGGCTAGGTTGCATGCTATATTATTATATTTAACCAATCTGCTGACCCACTGGGAACCACGGGTCATATTAATACCAATATCTAGGGACTAAACTTAGTAAATCTGTCATTCCTGTTTTTAACTTCATTTCCTGTCATGCAGCATGATACAGAACAACATGACTGTAAGGCTATTGTATCCAAAAATGACTCCCAAAATATTAGTGCTATCAAATTATTAGGTATTTAATGTGGAGATGGGACTATTCCTGTAGGTACAAAATTGGCTAGTTAAAAACATCTTATTTTCTCAGAACTGTGCAGACACACACACACACTCACACTCACACATATATATACATATGCTAGGAGATCTTCCAGTATTATGATATAGATACTATAATACATCATTCAATACCTACAGTTAGATCGTTGTAACCCTTAAAGACCCAAACAGCCACAAGCCACCAAAATCATCTACTGAACTCCACTGTTTAATGTTCTATTTAAGTAATCTGGTGGTCCACTAATTCTATCAGTCCATGTAAATAACTGGTGTAAAATGCAGTTTTTTGTCTTTTCATGGTCATCAGATATGACCTATTTGGACGTTCAAAGGCTCCATAGTTACTGCAACTTTATTCTGAGCTTTTATTAACATCGACATGATCAGCAAATTAAATATAGGAAAATACATGATTTACACTGAAAAAACACAAACTAAGAAGGACAATATTACAACCAATGGCCATAAATCACTTAAGAAAACATTATTTTGGAACTGCCGCATAAGTAGAACAGTCTTTATGGGTTAAGTCCTCCTAAATTTTAACTTAAATCAGTCAAATAATGCCAAATACAGAATGACCAGTGCTGATAGTTTATTACTCATGATGTAAAACCATTCAGATGCTGCTAATGGGAGTCTGCACAAAACCACAGAATGACAACACTAGTCAAACAGAGATGGCAAATATAGTTTTCAAGTCATTTATTTGATTATACATCCATTAGCTAAAATGCAGATACCCATTATTTTAAAAGCATTGATACTGGATCCAATCATTTGACATGGCCGTTATATCCAGCGTGATTACGTGGATGTTCGAATGTGCACCGATGCCCTTTCAGTATGTATCCTGAAATGCTACCACATCAGATCTCTCGATGATGAGCGCTGCCAGCTTTATCCAGCTGGCACGATGACATATCTCTTCTCTCGTGCACTGGACGGCTGTTGTCCTCAGGCTCTCCCGGCCCTAGCGACATCACCCAACAGCAACTAACTCCCACAGTGTTAGCTGCCTGTCCACATCAGAGGCAACAGAGGGACGGCACTCACAGCCATGCTCTTACAGCCACAGTAACTGGGTCAATAAGCATGCCAAAAGAGATCCATCCGGTGACGCTGACAAATCCTTGACAGAATGAAGGAAGAAATAAACAAATTAAATTGAGACTCAGTTGTTTTGCAGTGACACCAAATGTTTTTCCTTATCACACTTATGTCAGTGTTTTTTGATCAGCCTTCATGACCTCAACTAGTTCAAGTCAGTGTTATATTATTTCAGATTTGTATTATTGGACAATGTTCGACCAGCTGACCTAATTCACTGTTTAATTGATTGATCAAAGGTTAAAAAAATGGCCTCTAAAATAAGTCAATATATTATAAAATAATGTAATATGTTTCATTGACTCTTGTGAAATGGAAACAAGAGAAGTAAATCTGTGCAGTTTTCAGTTTGGAGAAGCAAATGTTTTATTTATTTATTTATTTATTTTGGCTTACAAATCACTGTCACAGATTGTCAAAAATAGTTCTGTATTATTTTATAGCTTTGTAGGCATTAATGAACAAATGTGAATTTTTTACAAGAAAAACACAAGCTCTGTTCAAATTATTCGGTTGTAGACAAATTATGTTTAGGGGGAAAATCACAGGTTTTCTCTATAATTTCATAGGTATTGTTTTCAGGAAACGCATTCATAACACAGTTACTGAAGGGAACGTTGATATTTATTAATGTCCGAGCAGGAGAGCAGGGTTTATTTTTGTATTTGTTTTCAAATCTTGTGGGTTTGCGAAAAGAAGAGCTAAAATATTAAAAGCCAATATTGTTCTCAGCTTAGATCAGCAAACAAATTATTCTTATATGTGTGTATATATATGTATGTACGTGCGTGTGTGTGTTTGTGTTGTGTGTCGTATTAGTTGTATTATGGCACCTGTTTTTAGTCATAGTTTGTCAAACTGTCAAATCTCAGGCCTCGCTGTAATCCTGCTTAGTGAATCATCTAATTTTAATTATTACTTCATAACAAAGACTTTCTATGTGATTGTAGTCATACATTATTTATCTTCATACAAATGTAATTTTAAATTACATCAAGATTGAGTGAGTAATAACTTGGGCTGACACATACAGTACACAGCTAAGTGAATTGGTCATGACAACAGTTGCCACTTCTCAATCATTTAACTTTGAGGAACTGACGTGGGACTTTATGATCAATAGAAAAAGACAGGGTAAGAGGGTGGGAGTGTATAAATTCCGCTCTTTTTGGAATGGTTTTTTTTTTTTTTTTTTGGTTTTCTTTCTTTATTTTTTATATTCAAAACTTGAAAAAATACAGAAGTTTCAGCCTAACTGGGACAATAGAGGAGGATCTGTATTGTTTGTTGTTTACCCAGTACTGAGGAAAAAAAGATTTTCAGAATAACAATCCCTGTGACAATGTATTCTTTGACTGTTCCTCTGATTCGCTGTATGTCCAGTTACATTTAAAAACATTTAGCTCTGAGGCCGCTGTACAATCACACATGAACTGAGACGGTTCAGTTCCTCTGATTTGAGAATTAGTCTGGCACTGTTGGGTTTTCAGCTGCTGCAGTCCAGCTTTAGTGGGATGCATGGAAACCCCAGAACCCCTCCTGCATTCATCATCATTACTCACTTATCCATGTAGTTGTGATTGTACGTATCATATAGTTCCATAAATGGCTGCACGATATTGGCAAAACTTGTGATATGTGATACGGATGTACAGCACTGCAATAACAATAATATTGCGATATTTTTCATTTATCTAAAGAAATACTGAAAAGTGTTCCTTAACAATGTTAAACTGAGCCAATTGTTTGTACGCTGACGAAATTATGTAGAATTTAAGACAAAATACTGAAGTACTACAATCAGTTACACAATTCTGTCCAAAAACTTGGTGAAGTTTCAACCATAAACCTTCAGACACAAACAGTCAAATATTTTGCCATTTTATTCATGTACAATAATGTGTAAATGACATGGATGTATTTCATAACAAAAGTACCACCATGTAAGAACTTTAACAAAACAATATTCCATTATATGATTGGTTTAGTAAATACTGTATATAAAAATTAAATCTTTAAATATAATTGTTCAAGTTGTGCTCTGAAAATATTCACATCTTTTCAACATTAATAACATGTAAACTTACATACAACCAGCAGCGGTAGCATTAGTTTAGTTTTTTTTGCTAGAAAAACTTAGACTGATAGAGAAAACCACTCTGGTAAAACACAGAGTTAGTAAAAATAAGATAAATTATTGCACGTCTTTACGATATGAATATTGCACATTGCGTTATCATGATATTTTTTAGTTATATTGTGCAGCCCTAGTTCCATAGATGTAATTATATGAACACCAGCTCATTTGGACAGTTCTACTTCAGTTATCTGTGCATCACTTGTATCCATCTGCCCCCCCCTCTCTTTTACCCCAACTGGTCCTGTCAGACATCCACCCCCCAGGACCCAAATCTTCTTCAGGTTTCTACTTGTTAAAAGGAACTTTTTCCGCACCACTGTCACCAGTTACAAGTGTTTGCTCCTGGAGGATTCTGTTGGTTTTATGTAAATTGGCTTCAGAGTCTAGTTTCCACCGGCTCCATATGTAAAGTATTATGAGATAACTTCTGGGTTTTTTTTTGTTTGTTTTTTGACACTTACATTTTATTGAACATTTTTAAAGAACACATAAAAACAACTCTCACATATACACACAGACAACACAACTGTCAGTGGAATCTGTCCAAAATATTGTTAATACTCTCCAACCGATAGGGCCTTGTGTCTTACAAAGTCTTTTCAAGTGTCTCTGCCGTGTTGACATCCCATCCACTCGGTCCATTTCTATTTAAATTGTGGCTGCTGTAGCCTCAGCGAATGGCTGAGTCTCTCCATTTCACAGATTTCCTGTATGATAGCCAACCAGGAACTCACTGTCGGTGGCTCCACTTTCTTGTAATTGCCTTCTTGGCTGCTATCAAACATATTTTATACAAGTACATGTCATTGTTCTGCACCAGGTCCTGTGGAACCAAACCCAAGTACATATTTACGAAAGCTAATGGAGCACCGTAACTCAAAATCTTCGATAACTTCTGTTTTGATTTGGCTCTATAGAAAAAAAATTTTGATTTGATTTTTGATAGATTATCCTCAAAGACAGATTCCTCAGATGAGTCATGTGTGTCTAAAACATGTATACGCTGCATCCTATAAATTCTTTAACTTCTCCGTCAGCTACAAACTGGCAGATGGATGTGTGACGCTCTCCCCTCTCCATAGCATCTTGATACAAGTTAATCCATGGGAGGAAAAAGCTATAAATCTTACAAAGAATTACCAACCTTTTCACATATTCACTCCATCTTTACAGTCTCCCATTGGGTGTTCAATGTGGCAGCGCACTGTGAACTCATTATGTAAAATCAGTTCCATTCAATACGTATCCCAAGCCAAGCTCCCAGTGCTAAAGCTTCCGGAAATGTGGGCATCAGCTACCATACATACACAGCCATCATTTTGTGTGACAAGCACTCACATTCAAAAGCTGACACGTACTGTTCACCATCTGCATTGCTGCCTCTGCACTACTAGATAAAACAAAGGAAAAGGATTAATAGATACTGCAAAAAGTTCTTGCCAGTAACATGTAATTTTAGTCTTGGAGGAGTCAGTGGCATGAGTTAAACTGCTTTTTTTTTTTTTTTTTTTGGCTCTAGGCAATGTAAAGGCTGTCAAATCAAGATCTTGCATAATATATTTTCCAAAACATGCCCCCACTAAGCTTTGGCTCTGCACTGTGGTTATTTAAATTCTAATGAGATCAAGATGAGGAATATTTCCCAGATTTGTTCCTCTGTTACTAAGACAAAGAATCTACATTAATGAGAATTGTTATCACATTACAAATCATTACAGTCTGTTCATTTACAAACGACATACATAGTGTTAATATTTAACAATTATATTTGAGTTGTAAAAGTATAGAGTTGGATAGGATAGAATAATAATATATAAAATAATAATATAAATAATAATTTGACCTAGGCTTCTGTTCCATCCAGGAGACACTGCTTCTTCGTTCACCACAAAACAAAAAATCCTGGGGACAAAATCACAAAATGACTCAAAATACTCTGAGGAAGTGGTATTGTCACTATAATGTGTGATACTGGTAATGATGATTGTCCCTATTATGTCCTTACTGTGACATTCATTGTATTATATATAATCAGTTCTCCTGTTATTGTAAATTTGCTGCACATTTCTGAAAAGATATCTATTTATACATTTAATCTGTTCTGTTTCATTATGGTTGTTGATACATGGAATTTATTGTTTCACATATAAATATCACTATATGTAATATGATAAAACATAGATTAAAGTGGTATTAATATCCAGGCAGCGGTCATATGAAATATGTACTGGAATTGTATATCTTGATGATTTCGCATAACCACCAGGTGTAGTAAGGTTTTTGACATAACTGGGTAATGGTAAACATGTTTACTGTTGCATAACCTACGAGTGTAGAGTTGCAGTTGTCCCCCCCTGGGGAGGGGTGGGGGGGGTGGGGTGGGGTGTTTGCAGTCTGCTGTGTTTGCCAATTTTTGTGATTGTGGGGCATATGGTTTTTGCTGCACAAACACTTTTAGTGAAGTGGTGCTGCTCAGATACTAAGAAGAGGCGGTACTATTTCAAGTAACAACATGGACAATGGTTTCACTCCTATATTATGTCATAAAGTGAAAGGAGTGGGTAGTGTTAAAAGTGTTCAAAGTAGTTATGGTTACTGTACTTACTATGTTTGTGTGCTTTTTTTCAGCCTAAAATGTTTTCCTCACCCCCCTCCTCTCCTCTTTTCTCACCTCATGCCTCAGAAAGGTTAAACCAAGCTACATTGATGATGATTTCTTTCGGCGTTTTCTCTTTCGGGGTCGCCTGCATGTTTATTTGGCAGAGTTTTTTTTTTTTTACGTTGGATGCCCTTTCTGACACAACCAGGCTTGGGACCAGCATAAAGAGACTCCCTCCCCTTTGTGGCTATTGGGATGTACAGTGTAAAGAACCTTTCCTAAGGGATCACCTGGGTGTCAAACCCACTACCTTCCACACCAAAGGCAGTGGCGTTAACCACTGAGCTACCAAGTCATTATTAAACCAATCTACATTATTGTGTTAAATGACTTGATTTTTGGTATGAATGTGATGGTGGACAGTATTGCCATAGCAAGAGGGGAATGGGAAAATAATGACAATAAGAGTAACAGAATAATGCTGCAGTTCATTGGCTAAAATTAGGGCGAATTATTGATGAGTTTATCCCATAAAGACTCAAGCAGACACCAGCGACCAAAACCATCTACTGATCTAAAATGTTTAATACCTGTTGATCCATTAATCCTATCAATGCATGTAAATAATTGGTGTAAAAAGCAGTTTATCACCTTTTTATGTTCATCTAACATGACCCATTTGGACATTCAGAGGCTCCATAGTGAACATGGAAACACTGTCATCTTCTACAACACTGATTCACCAGTAAAAAGTAATGGGGTTGGATCAGTGAGAGTGGATGAAAAGATTTGGTTACTGCTCAGTTAATGACAGATTTTGCTGAAAATGTCACTTTTTCTTCAGTTTTCTCTGATTTTAATATAATAACCCTCAACTTTAATCTGAGCTTTTTATGAACATCTACATGATCAGTAAATTAAATATAGGAAAATACCTGATGTTCACTAAAAACACACATAATAAAGAGGGTTATGTCTTAATAAATTGTAATAAATCACTTAAGAAAAGTTGAATATAAAGGGAAAAAAAAGTTTTGGAAATGCCACAACAGTAATATGGGGTCTTAATGGGTTAATTGAGGATTTACAAAATTTCTTCCATTGACACTTTTCTTGTTCAATAAAAACTCAAAACCTGTTTGCCACTTGTATAAAAAATATATCAGTTGCAAAACAAAAAAAAGTATTTTGCCATCAAGTCTTGTCTTCAAATCGTGCAGCCAGAGATGAATTAACTAAAATAGTAATTGTCCATAACATTGAACTTAATCATGAGTGTTGTGGTCATGCTGCCCAGCTCTGGGTCAAATAGGTAAATAGATAAGGTAACGTCACATACTGTAAATAAAGAAGTCTCTCTTTTTCTTCCAGCTCCCTTTTCTGCCGGCGGCGCCCCCCTGCTGTTGAGGCTGTGGTATGAGCCTATGTGGCAGGAAGGCGCTAACGTTGCTGAGCAGCGTGTTCGCTGTTTGCGCCCTCGGCCTTTTAGGCATCGCCGTGAGCACCGACTACTGGCTCTACCTGGAGGAGGGCATCATCCTTCCTCTCAACCAGAGTACGGAGATACGCATGTCCCTCCACTCTGGCCTCTGGAGGGTTTGCTTCCTGGCAGGTGAGTTTTTAAGTACATAAATATGTAAAGACAGTGTTTGTATTTGATTAGATTTTTTTATTTATTTTGCTTAATCAGACTCATTATGCACTATGATTTCAATCAGAGGTCCCAATGGAAAGAATAAAATGCAGAATTAATGTATGGGTTCATTGAGATTCCTGTGCAAGTGTATTTTCCACACTGCAGGTTTTTTTTTTTTTTTTATTGTTGTAAATAAATAAACTAAATATATTTTTAAAATCTTGTGCTACACGTGCCTTGCTCTTTGAATCGCTGGCGATGATGCCTGGGGCAAAGCTATGCCAAATAAAACTATTTCATGCAATATTAATGCCTTCTGTGGAGTAATCGCACATGTCTGAAAATAAACAGATACCCATGGGTATTTAACCACTAGGAGCACTATGTGGTCTTTTCCTGAGGTTTAATAATAGGTGAAATATTTCTGACCAGGACAGTAAAAGTACTGGCTGACTAAGACTGAAGTATGCGCTGTTCTGAATGTCTAGTTTTCATTTTGTTGTGTATTGCACATACCCCCCCTTTCTTTCTTTCCTTTTTGACCTCCTACTAACTACTAACTAGTATAGAACACTAGTCTTTCCTTAGTGTTTGGATGCTATAGCATGAACATGAACTTTTCTTTCACCTTTTGCGTCTCAAACTGTACTAACTGTAATTTTCTTGTAGTTTACATCCTTGAAAGTGTAAGATATGTAACACTACTTGACTGGTAGCTTTACAAGACTTCTTTCCTCATGACTTACCCAGTAATTACTTCATTTCTACTCTCAATCATTGGTGGCAATATGGATTTGTGCAGAAAACCACTTCTTTGAGTGCAATTTCACTTTCCTTCTTCGTGACCCACAATGAAATTACATGTAGTTACAAAACCTCATGTATATCCACATCTGCATGCTCACGCACCTTTTGCTTATTAAAACGTAGATATCCTGCCCTCCTCCAACATCATGCAGGTATGCTTGGAGGTCTTGATTGGGAAAAACACTAACTGTTAGATTCTATTCTTTCCTTAGATAAACAACCCTCCAGACAAGTGTTGTACCAGAATAAACCAGGTATTAACTTTTACTCTTACTGTCTTGCCCCTTTAGTAAAAGCTACAGTGAATTATGTCACTACTGATGGATTTATAAAGCTATATAGACCCCTATTGTCCATTAACCCATAAAGGTCCAGGGCTATTTTTGTGGCAGTTTCAACCATTTTTAAGTGATTTATTACCCTGCTCCCTGAAGGGGTTTTGTTTTTGGTTCAGTTTGTTTGTTTGTTTGTTTGTTTTTAACACTCTAGCAGCAAAACAATAGGGTGAATTCATACAAAATTTATACATTGTCAGTGACCAAAAATAGATCTGATTACAAGTTGGGAAAAATAGGTCAAAGTTGATTTTTTTATGAATTTTTCCCCATTTACTTATAATGGCCAAAATTTCACATGTTTTTGTAGCAGCAAAACTATTGGTTGAGTTCAAACCAAACTGGGTTTATAGATTGCCAGTGATTCATTTTAGGAAAAGCAACTTAAAGTTCACATTTTTAATGACTTAAAAAAAATAAAAAATAAAAATTTCTTCGCTCATTTATTTGTAATGGGCAAAATTTGAATGAAATGTCTATAAAAACATCTGTTTTGTTTCAATTCACTTGTGATATGCTGACATCAGCACATACATAGACATGATGACATCAGCTGGATCGATGTGAAAATAAGCTACAATAACCGTGTGGGGGGTGGGGTTTGTTGTGTCTGGCATCACTTGTTAACATTTATTGTTATTAATATATTATCCTCTAGATTTTTGTGTGTTTTTAGTGAAAATCATGTATTTTCCTTTGTATTTAATTCACTGATCATATAAATGTTCATAAATGCTCAGATTAAAGTTGAGAGTTATTGTATCAGAAATGGAAAAAACTGAAGAAAAAGATCAGTGACCAAACATAAACAAATTGTCTCCATCCTCTGTCATTTATCGAACTACATGTTTTTTTTACTGGTGAATCAATATTTCAGAAGATGACGGTGTTTCTATGGAGCCAAATGGGTTTTATCTCATGTGGTAGTTTATGGTAGCTTAATGGCTTACACCACTGACTTTGCTGCTGGTTCAAATCCCAGGTGGGCCCTTAGGCAAGGCCCTTTACACTATACATGCCTATACCTTGTAAATTGCTTTGGATAAAAGCATCTGCCAAATGTAATCTAATATCCAATGACCATGAAAAGATGTCTAATTGTATTTTACACCAATTATTTACATGTATTTATAGGATTAGTGGATCAACACATATTAAACATTGTAGCTCAGTAGATGCTGTTGGCCACTAATGGCAGTTTGGGTCTTTATGGGTTAATATAGACAATAATGACAAAAATATATTTATATCATTGACATAAAAATGACAACAGATTTCTGCACATCTCTCATTCCCTCCCACAGCTGGCTTGCTCGGTGGAGTTTCAGGGTTGACCAGTTAATCACGTAGACAGTCCAGTTGTGATTAGGTAACAGACTTGCAGCAGGACATTGCTATAAAAGGACTAATGGTCTATTATTTGTTTTAGGGGAAATTGAGTGGCCTTATTGCCCACTTAACTGTTCTGGTGCACAGTGTTTGACCCAGAAAGAATTACTACACAGTATCACAATATGCAGTTGTGACAAAGATTGTGAATTAGGTTATGTGTTGTTTTAGCTGATTGATGTTGTTTGATTTCATTGGGTGTCAGCAGTTTGTTCCAGCATGAGTTCATGTATAGGATCTTTACCCACATACGGCCCACGCTCACACTATAAGTGCTGTAAGTCATGTTCAATATAGGGCGCTGAGCAGCTGAGTGTATGTGTAGCACACTAAAAAAACACAGACAGAAACAGGACAAGTTGCATAAATTTTATGTTGGTTTTGATTAAACTAGCTAAGTTTGTAAAATTTTTTTTTTTTTTTATTCATTCATAATACTTTCAGCTTTCTGTCAAACCCAGTTCAGTGTGATATGCAAGACACCATCTTAAGAATTACATTACAGGTGGAACAGCAGGTTTTCTTCTGAAGAGAAGGTATAATATGAATAGTATAAGTGATGTGTTTTCTTGCTCCACAATAAAATTCTACAAGCATTGACTGTTATTACAGAAACCTTCCATACATGTAAGTGAGCTTATTAACGTCTAAGAATAGTGGAGCTCCAGGGAGCACTTACACTAAATAATGGATAATAGTTAATGTGAAAAAATCATTGAAATGCAATAGGGCAGTTAAAAATGTATCCAATAGTCATCTACATTATCAGACCATCCATCATAATTAAAAATCCCCTCCACATGGGTTATAAGACAGAATCAAAGTACATTTTGAGTAATTAGTTGTGTCTGATTTTTCCAAATACCTTGTTAAATTGTCAAATATAAACTGTCTTGTGTAGTTATTACTTATTTAAAGTAAGTAACTGCTGGACATTAGTTCTTTCTTATTCTCCTTTGTTTATAGGGATGACGACTTTTTTGTTGTCCACTAGAATATGACTGACTCAGGCTTGGTTTTCTGTGTGAAAAGTTTTTTTTTCTCTTCAGCTGATGAATGTAAATACAGCACAACTGTGTCAAATTGTGCGCAGACATGTTATACTGTGACTGTTCTGGAGGACGTATGCATACAACATACATTTTACTGACCCTTTTAATGACTAAAAGCACAACCTCAGTCCATCAACACAGGCTAATTGATCCAGCATAATTGATGTTGTATATTGTGCTGTAAATAATGCATCACATTGTAATGTGAGGAAAATGCAACTATAATGGTACATTATAAAAACATAAATCAACAAACAAAAACAAAATATACCATTCAGTATAGAATCTAAATATGTATGCTGAACCACATGTCACATTTTCCCACATCTATAGTGTTGAGGAGCTGCTGAGGAAAACATCAGTTGGAACTGTGTGAATTTTTGTGTCAGACTTTTGACACTTTGGTGTCAAAATGTAAGAAGAGAAGCTGGCAAAACATAAAGCTGTGTGTTCTCTCAAATTTGGCCAGTGGAAATCTCATGATTTCTTTTTTTAAATCTGCAGATAACATTTGCAATAGTGCCATTCAAAAGCTTCATTCACAGCTGATTTGCTCACTAATCTATATTATAAAAGCCAAGTGGCCTGTGTGTGTGCATGTGTGTGTGTGTGTGTGTATGTGTGTGTGTGTGCATGCGTGCGTGCGTGTGTGTGTGTGTGTGTCTCAGGATTCACACCAAATCTGGAAAGAGCTGACTGGTACATTTTGGAATATGATTATTTCTTTCGGCTTTGCCACAGCGAATCACCTTCGCATGTTTATTTGGCAGGGGTTTTTATGTCAGATGCCCTTCCTGACACAACCGGGATTGGGACCAGCACAATAAGGCTTGCACCCCCTTGTGGCTATTGGGATGCATAGTGCAAAGAACCTTTCCCAAGTGATCACCTGGGTTTCAAACCAGCTATCTTCCACACCAAAGTTAGTGGTGTTAACCACTGAACTACCTACTCACTTGATCGCTACACTTTGGAATACTTATGTATATTTGGTCAAGGAACAGACCAGCGAAAACAGCAAGTTAATAGGATCAACATTTTGAGAAATATTAGTAATTTTGGAATATAACAGTCAGTACAATCACCCAGAAGGCTTTGGCGGTGACTGCTGGACAAATATGGTACAGCATGCATGAGTACACAACAGCATAAAAACAACCTCATCTAGAACCTAGTATAGAGTATAGTTGCTGATAAGTACAGCATTCTGACGTACAGGTGTCATGTTTTTAACTAAAGCTGTCTTTTTTGTTCCTTGTCGTGTTGTTCTAATTAATTCTTGTACTGGATCTTGTATTTGTTCATGTCAAATGTTCTCCCACTATGCATATATTTCCTCTTTTTGTTCCAGGAGATGAAAAGGGCCGGTGTTTTACCATAGAGTATGTGATGCCTACTAATGTCCAGATGACCTCTGAGTCCACTGTCAGCGTGTTGAGTAAGTATCTACTACCCATGATTAATGGGGAGAGAGGTCGGGTCTCCAGTATACTCACTTAGTAATATACAGTTTATTTTATGGATGGCAGGAAAAAAAAAAAACAGATTGAATCACTCTGATAGCACATGGCCGCAAGGTTCCCCAAGGCTAATGGGTAGGTTGGTACTGACAAGCATAGGTGGACTGAAGGTCAGAGATAAGAGTCTGTACAGTACAGTACAATGCAGTCTGATAAAACCACATCCCAGGTTGATGCTTCTCCTTCCTATTGTGTTGAATAAAAGGTCCCCAGACTTTAAAGACGTTGTGATGGGCATGGGCAGTGAACGGACTATACTGGGGCTTTTTATATACAGATAAAAAAAAAGCCATGTCATTCAGCCTAAATCAAAGTAGGGAAACTGATTTTGTACAGTTTCAAAATAACTTTTTTTTTGCCATGATCATACCCAACGTAATGACTTATTGCAAAGAGTGGTTAGTGTGACCCCGTGGGCATGAGCAGCTTGCTGTTTATGTAGTTTTTAGAAGTGAAACACATCATCTTGGAAACATTTGAGCAGTTTTTCTCACAGAACACAGATAGAGGGAAAGACTTTATTCAGTTGGGTCATTATGTCAACAGCATGTGCTTTTGAGATGCACACTGAGATAGATGGAGAGCATTTTGGAAATTCCAGAGTATCCTCTTCATGTTATTCTAACAAAGTAGAAGGTCAAAATGCATGACTGAGAGGTGTTGAAGGTCCTCCTGTCATCACAGTCTCCAACACCTTAGTTTGATGATTAAAAAATGTCATTCTTTTTATTTTATTGAGTTATTTAACCCACGAAGACCCAGTACTGCTCTTATGTCAGTTCCCACATGAATTATTCTATTTATTTTAACCTTTCTCAAGTGATTTATCATCATTTATTATAATATTATGCTCTGTGTTGGTACTTTTTTTTTTGGTGATAATGGTGTATTTTCCTTTAACTTATTGATCATGTCAATGTTCATGAAGCTCAGATTAAAGTGGAGGGTTATTATATCAAAACCAGACAAAACTGAAGACAAAATGACTTTTATAACAAAGCGTCCCATCCACTGTCATCAGGTTTTACTGGTGAATCAATGTTGTAGAAGATGATGGTGTTTCCACGGTAACTATGGATGACCATGAAAAGATGCACAGGTCCTGATCAATTATTAGATTCTTCTGGCTTTATAAAGAAGGCCAAAGTAATCTGACGTGTGACCTCTGCCCTTTCCTGTCAGTTATATGATATTTGTGTAGCTCCTGGCCTGAAACACCAGTTCGATCACAGTAAGTGATGGGTGCGGTTAAAAAAAAAAAAAAAAATGTAAAGGTGCCATTTTCATTTTGGAGAGACACCCTGTTGGGTTAATATACATGAATACGCAAAAGAGCTGAAGTGCTTGTGTACAGCAGTGAGGATTAGTCAGAGGGGTGCTGTCAAGAGCTGTGGGGGTCTGTTCCAAAGGTGGGCTTTGGTGTCAGGGATGAAGGATATTAAAAAAGGGACTGTTATGATGGCAAACGGCACCGACAAAGTCACTGATCTGCTAGATGCTTGTTTTGGCTTTGCAGTCATGACTGGAGGTTGTATACTTCATTGTGTAAAGTCATCAGTAAACAGTAGGTGTAAAAATTAAAAAAAAAACCTCTGAAAACAATTCAGTA
>JAPSES010000104.1:12507750-12558542 GCA_029822895.1 Maxillicosta whitleyi
TAACCGAGATACTGAGAAACAACATTTTTGGCCCCATTGACCCCAATGTTAACGAAAATTTCAAAGTGATCCAGAATTTCATCCAGATCACCCCCAAAAGTTAATAATTTCTTCCTTGTTCCATTGCCAACAAATCCTAAATCCTTTTTGAGTTATGTTACTAACAGACAGACGGACGGACAAACGCCGGCAAAAACATAACCTCCTCGGCGGAGGTAAACGTCACAGTTAGAATTACAAGCACTTTCCAGACCTTGAAAAACAAAGCTGAAATTAAAGCATTTCCAAGGATTCCAAGCACCCATACGACCCGTGTATAAAAGTCAGGAGAGAGAGAGAGAGGAGGGTGAAAAAAAAAACAGAAGTCAAGCATTTTCAATAAAAACACTTTAATAGAGAAACAAATAAAAAAGAAAATAAACCTTTGAAACACAGTCTAAATCCTTTATTGTAACCACCACCAATTGAAATGAAGAAGAGCAAAACAGATCTATTCATTAATTTTGTACCCATGATGGAGGAACCAATGGGACCGGGCGGCTGGGAGAACAGGTGAGCCATTGATTCACTGCAGCAAAGGGAAGAACAGAGGAGAGCAAACAGAGAACAGGAGGAGAAGGAGGAGATGTGGCGTTTGTAGAAGGCTGAACACAGTGCTCTCTACTGGCTGGGCAGAAGGTTGCTCCCATTCTATGTGCCACAGGTCGGTTCAGTTTCGATTTCTTTAAAAAAAAAAAAAAAACGGCAACACAGTATGTTTTAAGAAATAAAAAAAAAAAAAAAAAAAAAGTTAAAAATCATACGACATCCAGCTTCAGTTAAAAAGTAAAGACCCTCCATTTCATCGCAAAGTTCCTTTTGGATTTTTTTCTGAACGTTACTGACAGAAACCTTGCATAAAAATCCCTTTAAAAAAAAAAAAAAAAGAAAAAGAAAAACGTCTTTGGCTCAATCTCCACTGCTTCAAAAATAAATAAACTGTAGCCGGAGAAGCTGTGACATATTAGTATTGCACGACTTCAGAAATTAGCCAATGACTGTTTGGTGGAAAAAACAGATCCTACCAACCTCAAAAAACATACCAGGGAGCAACCTCAGTGTTAGTCCTGCTGAGTAACCGCAGAAAAAAAAAAAAAAAAAAAAGACCAATACATATCTGCTTGACATGTTAGTAAAATATTATAATAGTTTTGCTGATAATGTCACAAGTTATTGTACACATGAAATAATATACCAAAATTTGACTCTGTAGGTTGAACAAAAGCTTTTTTTTTTTGTTTGTTTTTACTTTTTCATCCACAAATCAATACAAACTGATAAAAACAGGGATTAAAACCAGCCAGGTCATCTCAACATGCATGAAAAGAAAAAAACAGTCTTCACATTAAAAACCAAATAATCCATGTTGATTGTTGTATAGCCGTGAAGTATTGACAGAACAAAAACAGAACAAATCCAGCAACATATACTAAAAAATATGTATTGTACAGTGAAATAAGTTGTCTGATGCAGCTGCAACATAAATTCTCCTCTTTTTGTCCCATCAGCCGGACACCCTCTTTAAAAAAAAAAAAAAAAAAAAAAAAATTAAATAAAAAAACACCTTAAACGTTACGAGATGTTGCAACTACGAACTGGGTTGCTGTTGTCCATTTCTATAATTATTATTCTTTTTTTTTTTGTTAATTTGCATAATTAAAAAGGGCATACCTCTTCTTTGAACAGCTTCTACAAAATTGAGGCGCTCCCAAAGTTCTTGTTTGTAAATACCTAGAAAATGCATATTTACAAGTATGTGTTGTTCACTGCTAAGTCAAAAACCTGGACCATCCAATTACAATGTCAAAACTCAAAAATCACATTACTACTTTATGAAGCTCTCTGCTGACCGTTTCCAACACATCCAGGTTATTTAGCAGTGGGGCGTTAACTTTCTGAGGACGTGACGTTTTAAGAGTTCTAATGGTGGCCACATGGAAGCAGAATAATGATCGCGTTATAGTTCTAACAATTTTCTAATGTGTGACAAAGAATTACATTTATAACAAGAAAAAGCACCGGACTACTATTCCCAGTACTCACCGAAAAAATAAAAAATAAAAATAAAAAAATATGCGCTTTTAGACTTCACCTGCATGGGGGAAATGATCACCTTAAATCATCTGGGGTTTACAAAACATTAACACACCCCCCTTTTCAGGACCAAAAATTAAAAAAAAAAAAAAAAAAAAATTAACTTGAATACATTAGTGACATCCATCAGTGGCTGCAGTATCAATACAACAAACAGATCTGACCAAAAACTGAACCATAAGACACCTTCAGCTTCATTCTCATTGTGCACAGACTAAAAAAAAACAAAAAAAAACCAGACAAATTGTCATTTGTACGTTTTAAAACTCGCCTGTTTTGGTCAAATCTCAAGCAGCGTTTGGTCAGAATCAGGGGAAATCACAGGGTTTCAATTACACTGGAACTATTAAAAGAAAAAAAAGATACAGTATGATTAAGTCGTTCATCTTTATGCTTACGTAAACAGAATAGAATAGAACCCAATTGTGACTATTCGTTTCAGGCCATCAATATTTGTGAAATTTTACACCACACTTGAGATTTGACCAAAAACCCGACATGTGCAACCATGTGACTGACAGTGTAGCTCACAATCTCAGTTACAACTTACTGACCGTTACACACCACTCTAACTTTAGCAGTCTCTTCACTTTCACAAACCTTCAGAGAATCTTTTAAAACCATAAGCAACAAGACCATTACATTTTTTTTTTTTTTTTTTTTAAAGAACTAAAGAGAAAAAATAAAAATAAAAACACATTTCATGTCCCCAGTAGTTATTGAAGTCATTTTCTGGGTGAAGATTTTGTTTTCATTGAGACCAGCTGAGGAACTCTGCCACAACAATAACGTCTTAAAAATGGGAGAAGAAAATAAAATCAAATGACTGAGCATCAGGCCACAAGCAAAGCAGTGTGGGGTAATCATATCAGAAAAGGGATGCCTCAGTTTTCACTGACTTAAATAAAAAAAAATTTAAAATTAAAAAAAAAAAAAACACAAAGGAATGGACGACATGGTTGTTGTTATGTTGACAAAGTCACGGTGCACCTATTGTTGCTGATAAGACAGTGAAAGGTAAAATATGCATCAAAATTTATAGTTATTTTTCAGTAAAATAAGAATCACATATACTTCTAAATAATTGGAGGTGATTCCAGGTACGGAGTTCTAAAAATCCAGGATCAGAAGCCAACAAATGGAAAAGAAAATCATAATGTAAAGGCTAGCATGATACAGAATTTAAGGACATGTCTGTGGCATACAATTCAGTCATTTATTTTCTTTTTATGTACAGATTAGAGGAAAATTTATCTACTTCTATACACTGTTCCATGTAGTTTCTGTATTGGTTGACCACTTAGCTTAAGTCCATTTCCACAACTACAGTAGTATGAAAATCAAGACGCAACATCCACTCAAAACTGAGGAATACAAAATAATAAAAAAAAGAAAGAAAGAAAAAAAAAAACACATTTATTTAGTAATCAACAAAACCAACTTCAATAAAGGAAAAGTATGCAGGCAGCTAAGTGGTCAACCAAGTCTTGACCTTTTTTTTTTTTTAATGTTTTTCTTTTTTTTGTTTTTTCAATCATTTTACTTTTTGCATTACGTACATATACAAGTGTAGATAATATAAGTATATATTCATATATACATAATGTGTATGTATATATACTAGTAATGCATTCATTATATATACTTATTTTCTTCACAGATATGTGAAACAGGAGAAGGGATGACAAAAAGTTAAAATGAAATAAAATCCTGAAAACAAATCTATTTATAGAAACAATTTGTAAATGCACTTTGCACTATTTTTTTGTGTTTTTAGAAAGAGTTTTGCATTTTTTTTGGTTTGGTTTTGTATTTTATTACTCATTTATTTTGTGGGGGGAGGTGACACTCACTTGACATGGGGAAATAGGAGTAGTACCCATTGCTACTATTTGAACTTCCTATACTCAGCTCTTGGAGGAGGGACAGAGGGTCGCTGTTCTTTTTGACCTGTTCGGGCCGAATGGCTCTGGGCTTGGGTGGAGCGCGGAGGGCGCTGGCATAGGACATGGTGGGGGGTTTGTTTAAGTTTGGAGCCCCCTGGGTGGGCTCTGTGGGAGCCTGTGGTGGCTGCTGCTTGTTATTGGCCATGAGCGGAGGGAACTGTCCAAGGTGCTGAAGGGAGTTGAGGGAGTGTGGGTGCGTCTGCTGTGCTGCCGTGGCCTCCGCTTTCACCTGCTCTTCTGTCTGACGAAGAGCTTTGGAGGCTGCTGGTTCCAAGAGAGAAAAGAACATGCCGATGTTAGCCTCAGATAGTATATTTAAAAGCCTTGCAAACCAGCTAAGATTGTAGCTGACCCCTCCCACCCTGGACAAAGTGTTTGGGACACTCCCCTCTGGTAGGAGACCGCGGTCCATCAGGACCAAAACCTCACACCATAAGAAGAAAAAAAAGCTCCTTCCCCTCTACAGTAGGCCTCATTAACGAGGCTTGGGACCCCCACTGACACTTGCCCTTAACTAAGGGTGCGTTCAAAATATCAATGCGTGGATACATCCTTGCGGGCCTCTTCACGATACGTGTATCGATATGGAGGCGTCAGTATCAATATTTCACATGCAACAAATAATTAGTTTATCAAGGTTCTGAAACGGCATCTGACTTTGCATGTTTTAAGTTTATCAAAAGCCATCTCTATTTGTGCACTGCAGCCAAGTTCTTAATGCAGTGTTTTACATGAACTACAGTGGAATTGTTGCTCTACAGCAAAATAAAAACAAATAACATTTGGGTGTACATGTGTCTGTTTTCTTTAAAAAATTTAAATAAAATATAGGCCTAAAATATCAGGATGCATATCACATTGAATACCATGTACCGGGATACACATATATCGCGATATGCATTATATTGTGACCCCTGTATCGGGATATGCATCATATCGCAAGGTTTTTGGCAATACCCACCCCTACCCTATTCAACCCACACGTCTGGACCCATTATGCTTGGACATTCACTCACAACCAAAAATAGTTGGACATCTATCCTGCCCTCCTGCACTATGCTCTGGCGTAGAAGTGAGATAGACAGACTAATCACCACAATATGTTTCGGCATTTTTAATATCTTCAAGTCCTGTCAAAACTTTGAAAGGTCCAAAGGGTAAAAGCCATCAAACTACTAGAATGAACAGGAGCGTAAAATCTATAAAAAACATAAAATAAAGTAACTACTAACTGTTTTTCACAATACTAACCTAAAAGGTCACGGTGTTGAGCAAGTGTGCCGGCTCCGTTACATGGAATGTTCTGAAACGGACCGGGACCTCCTCCGTTACTGGGCCAGGTGTCGTGTGCGGGGTAACCGTAGGGGGCGTGAGGGTGCTGATGATGCTGTAGGTGTGCATGGGGGTGGTCCTGGGGGTCTGATGTACAAGGCTGAGGCTGCTGGGACAGGGCATTGTGGTTGTTGGCTGGAGATGGTTCATCAGGGTAGCTAGAGGAGATACGGCGCTGATAGAGAGGCCGACCTGGTCCCCTGGGTTCATACTAAACAAACCAACATGGGACAAGAAAAGAAAGGGAGGGCACAAGAAAGACAAGGAATGAACATTCAATCAGTCACATAACAACCTGTGGTTCCGGGTCCACTTTTGGACCCGTTTCATGTGGCTCAACTATTTTTTGTTTTTACATGTTTTGCTATTATTGTTGTGACTGTAGTCATTTTGGAGAGTAGTCAACATTTTTACAACTGCATGACATCAAATGGATCAAAAAAATACAAGTAGTGACAGTAAAAAAGGACGGTATTTATCTGTAGACACATGAGAGTGTTTTGTTTAGTGTAGTTTTGTAATTTTTTTTATAGTTCTGTAAACCCATCAAAACTTTGATTTATTCTCCACATATCTTGTTCCGACTAACCTCAAGAGCTTCTTAAACAGTCTTCACTTTGGAGCTAAAAGATATTCTTATGTTTTACTTCAGACAGTTTTTTTTTTTTTGTTTTTAAGTTTTGTAGTAAAAAGACTCTTTAAGTCATAAAGGTTGCAGACTCATGGACAGGGCCAACATGTTGTTTTCATTATTAAACTGACAAAAGATGACAAAGTCTAACGTTTCCTCCGGTTTGTCAGTTGGTGTTACTGAAGGCATTGCATAATACAAGTATTATGGTTGGTAAACTTTATGTGATGTCACATAATTTTTCCCCGTACACCCTAAAGCAGTTCCCTGGAAAAAAAATTAAACAATAAAAACAAATAAACAATAAACTACAACTCCCCAACGGTTATGACTCAGTGATCATCTCAACATTTGTCACATTCAGAGTAACACAGCAAAAGAATAAGGCTTTTACCTCATCTACACTGTGAAGGGCTGTAGGTGCTGATGTTCTGGGGGACAGAGGGTGGTAGGACTCCTGGTCTGGACCTTGACTTTGTTGATGTTGTTGATGCTGCTGGTGCTGATGGTGAAGCTGCATCAGGTGGACTTGCTCCGGCCTGCTGGGGTGAGTCATGAGAGGCAGTCCGTAGGGAAGTCCATGGCCCTGGTTGCTTAACAGATGGTTCTGCTGGGGTGGGCTCACTGAGGCAGCTCCGCCATGGGACCATTGGGTCTCTTGCAGAAGGTATTTGACCTGGGATGGAGGGGGGCTGGCAGACTGAGCTGGTGGCTGATGTGGGTAGTTATCAGTACTGTAGAGGTGGTTCACCGGGTGCTGCTGCTGCTGCTGCTGCAGTGCTGGGTTGTTGAGAAGGTTGTCGCTAAGGAGGTCGCGGCCAGTGTCGTGGGTGTAAGGTCCTGATGGGAAGGGGCCAATATGATTTGAGGCGGGGGCTAAACTGGATGTAGGGTCACCTGAGGCACGGGACTGGGACTGGGACTGGCGGTACTGGAGAAGGCGAGACTGGGGTGGCGGTAGCATCTCAGCCGCTTCTCTGGGTTCAGGCTGCTCCTGTGGGGGCATCTCTCTCAAAAGGCCCGGGTACCTGGAATTAAAGGCATTTCTTTACATTTCACATTTAAGTATGCAATAGAGGTCAATGGTCAAATATATTGTGAAATGCCATTCAAGATTGTATTGCATGAGTAAAACTCTCTGACCATAATTGTTTTTGTATGCAAGTGAGACTGATCTGGTACTGCAGTCCAGTCTTATACTGCATCTAGAAGCAGCACAGTAAGCGTTGGAGGGAAGCTATTGTTTTAGATCTAAAAAGTCAAGGTGAAAGAGCACTGCAGTGGTGAATCCAATACTCAAGGGTGCCATAGATACATGACACTATCAGTCTTCCTTTTGACTCAATCTCCTTTGGGAGAACACAGAATAATGTTGGAAGAATGACTGGACATAAATACTGTGTGCTTGGAATACAGCCAAGATAGTATAGGTGAAATATGATCTGGTGTTGTCAAAAACATTTCAGTTGAGCTTCTTTCTAAAATGTATCCTGAGAAAAGCAATAAAATGGAAAGTTTCGTTACAGCTTATAAAAGTATTTGTATAAAGAGGTGGTGAGTCAAACCTGTTGAAAGGTGGCCCAGTGGAGGCAGAAGGAACAGCTTCGTCCTCCATGTTGGCACTAAGACCCCAACTCGCTGCTCGGAGCAGATGATGTGGGAAGCGAGCCATACCGGGTTGAGCAAGGTGAGCGAGCTGTTGGGGTAGAGGGAATGCAACGCTGCCCTGGAGGAAAGGGCCGGCTGCCTCCCCCCATTGGCCCAGTCTGGCCGCCTGCTGCTGCTGCTGCTGGCTCAGGGCCTCGAGAGATATGGGACCCTGAAGGTCTGAGGAGACAGCCATGGGGCAAATTTTAGAGACACTGGTAATGTGCTCACACTTGTTTGGGAAACTGTGAATGATCATCTATACAAATTCACAACAGGGTCACAACTAGATGTAAAATATGTTTAATAATTACATTCATACATTTTATAATTAATATGATTGATTCTGTGCAAAGCAGAGGTCAGCTCTCAGAATCACTTCCTGCTTAAATGTTGGAAAGCAAGATTAGTTTTCACATTTAGAAATGCAGTTTGCATTTGCTTAAGTACGTTAGCAGCACTGTAACACACTTTGTTCACAGTAGGCTCAGAGGAATATGAAAACCTGCTGAGCATCCATGGTGGTTAGAGCTGGAATCAGAGTAAGGATTGGAAGAAAGTGACATGCAAAGAAGGTTGTACACTGAGCTGAGTTTGCCTAAGGCATAAGCAAGTAGCAGCAGTTGCAATGTAATGGAGAGAAGGGCTGGACTCCCTCTGCTGTGTCTGTACTGATAAAAGTGAGAAGAAAGAGCTTAACTGGATCCATTAGAGTGTGTGTTGTGCAGCGAGTGAGGACAGGATTATTCACTTCACTAAACATCTCATGAACTAGAGATTGTTTAGATTCTAAAATAACAAGTGAAAACAAATCTGATCTCCTTTCTGAAATAATACAGGTAAGGATGGAATGATCAGATAATCAACAGTTAAGAAAAACAGATTTCATCATTTCCTTTGAGTAGAAGTCCAAAGGAAAGGTTCAGCTTTTCAATGTTCAGTGGCTAAAATTTGAGGAGTTGGGAGGATCTAACTCCGAATAAACTACCGTTTCCTACTTTATTTAAAAGGTTGTGTTTGTTAAAAAGGAGGAGTTTTTAAGATGCCACTATTATCTACTATGTTCAAGTGGAAAGCAGAGCTATTAAAAAAAAAAAAAACCTTAACCAAAAAGCCAATAATGGACAAACACTCTGTGGCTCAGTCTGTGGATCTTTGTGTTTTTAGCAGACATAATAGGGGTGGGGTACCATTTTTGTTGTAATCAGAATCTCCATCACAATGCCAATAATGATAACACACTGACCCTTTCAGTAAATCTACCACAAAAGTCACTGTAACAAATTCATGATACATATGTATTGTATTCTCATAGTAACTCACCTAAACCTTCTCCAAGGTTTCCATCCTGTCCGTCCTCCCCAAAGCTATTGACCCTGTTATGTTGTGACAGGCCGGGATGGTGGCCCCCTGGGTGGCCCATTGAAGTCCTTATGGGACCACTCATATCCTCCACGCCTCCAGACTCTGGTCCATCCAGAGTAGGGGACTGGACAGCTCTGTGGGGGCCTATGGGACCACTAAAGAAGGAAGCACTGTGGCTACCACCAGTGTAGGCAGGACTAAGCTGTTGTTGCTGCTGTTGACTCTGCTGGGCCATCCCCGGGTGCTGGGGCTGGTTGACCCGATAGGGAAGTCTGGAGAGTGGATACTGTGGAGGGTAGGCTCTTCCACTGGCAGGATGTGAAGGGAAACCGGGGTTGGGTGGTGCCAGGTGGTAGTTGAGGGATCTTTGGGCAGCTGAGGGGTCTTTTCGATGGAGCAGCGCATTAGGAAAACCAACAAGCCCATCTGTCTGTGAGTCTAGATTTCGACTTTGGCCTGTGTCTAAATCTCCCTGCAACAAAATGTAAACACAGTCAAATCAAAGGCAAAGAGTGCAGGATTATTTATACATTATAAATAAACAAGCAAGATTTTAATGTTTTCCAGCCTTACTAATGTCTGTCTCCTGTAAAAAAGATAAGTCATCCAAAAAATTAATAATTAAAATCAGAAATGTGAACCACTTGCCTGTTTATCCTTTGCGTCTGCAGTTTTCCGCTCTGGTGTTTGAAGTCGACTCTGTTCTGACTTTGGACACACTTCAATTTTACCTACGAGGATGTCAAAAATGTATTACCATACACATCACTATAAAGTTCGTGCTGTATTTTAATGACACTGAATTGCATTACTTATGTCAGTATATTAAACACACCATTTCTGATGGGGTCTGCCTGTAGCTCCTTGTCTGGGCTGGGCTGGCCCATTCCTAATGGGGAGGGGTGGGCTACTCCACTGTAAGGGATGGGGGAGCCTCTATTCTGGGCTTGCAACAGGTTGAAGTTGTAAGCCATGGCTGCCTGGTGGCTCATGATGCGAGGATCCACAGTAAAGCGATTCTGATAACCTGGCCAAGGCAACTTGGGTGGGGGATGGGGGCAAGATGTTATTAAAACATAACAGCAACAGAAAAAGTGGTTTTTGCAAAAGAGAAATAACACATCCTATAAACACAATGGAGTGAATCTAAATGTCCATAATACAGACTAAAGGAGGCATTTCTTCACATTTTCATACAACCATGGAATTGTTAAGTGTTTTCATGGAATTCAAGCTAAACACTGACACTTATTGAGAGTAATGTGACAAATGTGGCACCTACTGCGCACTACTGTGATGTTATTAGCAAATTTCATATTTCTAGGCATTACCATTACTCATCTTTCTCTCTCTCTCTCTCTCTCAAAAAAAAGTCTACTTTGTGAATGTGATGCTCGTCAGAAAACTTACAGGCAGGGGCATGGACATGACCATGTTTCCACCATACACTGCTGGAACATAGAGGATGCTGGCACCAGTGTGAGGATCTATCCTCTGGACAGGACTGGGTGACTTGCCCATGCCAGCTTGTGTCCCAGTCAAGGGTGGTGTGAAGGCTCGAATGGGGTTTCCCATGAGAACGGCCGGGTTGGGTTGGACTGTAGCAAGTGAAAACAAGACACAAAACAAAAGCATGTCTTTGTAAATATTTAGAGAAAATTTTCTGATGAAGAGCAACTTCTTTAAGTGTATTACAATGTATTCTTTATAGCTGATGGCCTGCAGGGGTAAACTGAAATAAAGTGCAATAAACCTAACTAGCTACCTTTGCAGTTTAGGCTCATATGGCTGAGCCAAACCGAATGTCTTCTTCAAAACACTGTATATAAACACAGTGTACACACTGTAACTTGTAGCTGTGTTGTTAAAGGCTGAGTCAATCTGATGTTTTGAATAGCCTCAGGCCTTCATGCACCCATATGGGATGTTGCATTTGACTGGATCATTTCAAACTCTTAAGATGTTCATAGGGATAGAAACTAAAAGAAAAGGGAAAAGCGTATGCTGTCATATGTGCATTAAAACTTAAATTGGGATATTTGTGTCATGTCATGTACATAAGCTGTCAGCCATTTGAACATTGATTTTATTCTAATCCATTTCTCTGTATATTGTACCCTACCTGAAACATGAATGATGGTCTTTAAGTGAATATATGAGACCCATTTGACTGTTTATTCTGGGCAAACCTAGATCATCCTTTGGATGATCATGTATATCCATTGTGGTTTCCTGAATGTTACTGCAGTTAAATTTAAGATATTGAAGAATGGTCACCACAAAGAAACAAAATTTGTTCCATGATCCGACACATTTCATTTTTGGGACTCATTTGCTTTATGGGATGGTGATGTGCATCTTCTGGACCCAAAACAAAAACTGGAATGACATTTGTGTCTTTTTTTAATCAATGTCAATCTGCTAGTGAATTTACCTGTTCTGTCTTTTTTTTTTTTTTTTTTTAAGAAACATGAATGACATGGGCTTAAAGAGTCTTTCCAGAGATGTTGTGATATCAGTTAACATTGATTTTATGCAAAACTTTTATGTTGTACTTGCGCCTCAAAAGGGACTTCTGAAATCAACAAAAAAGTCAGAATTCTTACAAAACTGTGTTTTTGAAATAAATCCTATAAGTTGAGTAACTCTCAAATTCTATCTGTATTTGATACCTGTAAGATACTTCATCTGATGACAATGAAAATGATTTTGTATTAACATTTTTTCTGAACTAATCATCAGCCAAGACTGACATTGGCTTTAGTCTTCACTTACCATATCCTTCAGGTGGAAGGTGATCGGTGTGGTTTGCATGTTTACCCTGCAATACAAAAAACAAGGGGGATTCATGACACAAGGCAGAAAGACAACTTAAATCAAAAGAGGAGTAAGAGTAAAGGAGTGGAACATGTTGAATATCTGTCTGTACCAAACCCTAGCTGTTGTGCACTGACATTTATCACAGCAGCTACAAAAACAACACCTTATCAGTATGTGTGTGTGTGGTGGGTGGGGGGAGCTGGATTCTAGATTGGTCTTGGTAAAATACAAATGAAAAAAGTAGCTACGCACCATTTGTATAAAATGAATGATAGGGTCCAAATAAGTTGCTAAATTTTTCCCACCTTTCAATAATACCCTCTTCTTTCTTCTTATCTTGTGAAAACACATCAACAATTCACTGACAGCTATAGTTTGAATGTCAAGTATTCTATTTAAACACCAGCTATGAATATGAAAAGACAGTTTAAAAAAAATAAAAAAGTACCTGTAGTGTTATCAAAACATCTCTCCAAATTAAAAAAGACACCAATTATGTTAGAGGCTTTTTTTCTTTTCTTTTTTTTAAGTAAACATGAAAAATATTTTCAAACCCAAACACGAATACATCATCTGTGTCAACAAACAACACTTCACAGGAGTCAACTAGAGCAGGAAAATGCACTATGTAGTACAAGACATCAATTTTTAAAATAAATATATTCTAGTGTGTCTGTGCTGTGTGGTTGTGAGCTCCACTGTATGAAAAGAGAGGCTGTGTGTCTCTAAAGGCGGCTGATGCTGCAGAGCCATGGCTCATTAAGCCCAGTGGGTGATGGCAGCAGGTTGGCAGCTGTGGTGATTTCGTTAACCTTTACCTCAGGGTAGGCAGGGAGGACAGAAACACACAAAGAAATTGAAATCCCAGCTTAACAATCAAACAACGCGTCCTTCTGCCAACCTGCCAAGTTAATTTCCTATTTGTATTGTTTTCCAAAGGCTAATGTGAATGACTGTAAAGTAATTTCCTGTTGTGAAAATTATGAGTCAATTAGTAGATTAATTAGTTTGTACCAACATATACAATCATCAGATTCTTTTTCATCCTTGAACAAAAAAAAAACACTCAATTTAGTTTTGATCATTTGTTTTCCAATTGTAAAAACCTATAGAAGATTTAGCAAACATATTCCACAAAAACTACACACTCAACAACATCTGAGCTTTGCAGATAATACTGACCTTATACTTAACTCTCAATCTACAAACTGAAACCATCAATTTATAAAATGGGAGAATATCTGAATCTCTGTATGTATGCATGTACATCTGTCCTTTCACTGTGCTCTCTTACCTTAGGGGGTGACTGTTGCTGCTGCTGTTGACCCTGCTTGTTGGAGGCAGGCTGTGCATGCTGAGGATGCGGATGGTGGTGGGGATGGAGGGACTGTGAAGTAGAATGGTGCCCCTGCAGGGGCCTTAGAGCACGGGGGATGAACTCTGGGGCTAGTGGGTTAAGGACATAGGTCTTCTTGAGCTCCAGGGCCTCCAGCTGAGCCTTGATCTGCTCAAAGGTGATGCCATGAAGGCTTGAATTTTGGTGGCAGATGGAGATAAAATGCTCCCAGAACTTCCTGGAAATGAGCAAAAACAGGATATATCACATGAAGAACTTGCGCATGTATTGTCCTTTATTTACTTCCTTGTTTTGACTGATTTTGATTTTTTTTTCTGTTGGCAGTTTAACAAACTGCTCCCTGGGGAATGAAAATACAAAAAGAGTTGGAGAGAAGAGAATAGGAGGAAACCATAGAAAAAGAATACTGTTTGTTTATGGAAACTGTAGTGGTCAGAGGCAAATCAGGAGATGCATAGAACACAAAAAAATCCCCAACTTCGTTGCAGAAGCATGGATTGTTAGTCTTCAGACAACTATTTTCCCAAAAATAAAGACTGTAATTAAATCAAAGCAGTAGAACTCTGAGTTATTAGTGAACTAACATTTGAAACACGCCACTTACTGCCTCATTGTGTAGAAATAACAATAGTCTGTCACCTGCTGGCTTTGTAAAACTGATCTTCAGTTCCCACCTAACTCAAAGCCTCTCTCAGCATTAGGTTCACTGACCGCTAACTCTAAATCCAACGCATCCACTCTGGAAAGATCGGTGTAATTGCTTTGCTTCTATAGGCTGACATTTCCCTATAGCCACAACCACAAAATGCTTAACATGCTACAACAAACAGAGGAAAAAAAACGGTTGCTATAGCAATCAGAAATGAGGAGAGGGGCTTATAAATGACCACAGAAAACAGAGTGACAGCCAGTTTCCATTTATAGACAGAATGAATATATGGTGGCAATTTAAAGGACAATATACTGAAGACAACAAACAATATGCATGTTCAGCTCAACAAAATAATATCTTTATTAAATGCCACAGAATTAATATAAATATTATTTTATACATTCTTCATAGATCTAATAGACTTGCACTTGTTGGTTCTACATGCCGACAGTCCTAAGCACATCTGATGAATACAAATAATAAAGTCATTTGTAAAGCTTAGTGCTGCCACACTGCAAGAACATACCACTAATGCCAATTATAAAGCACGTATTTACCTGCAGCGCCCCACCGAGCACAGTGCAATAGGATCTCCCACAACTGCAACCAGGGACTGCGCTCTGGTAATGGCCGTGTTCAGTAGCTTGTAGTTGGAGAGGAATCCGTAGTCCAGATCCTCAGTTGAGTCCTCGACAAGCTGTTCTTTGCGCTTGATGGCTGTCTGCTTGTGCTTGCAGGTATGCCGTGTCCGCACCGTGCTGAGAAATAGCACCCGAAACTGTTTACCTGAGAACGAATTCGGGAGTAGAAGTCAAATATGTTACCATCAACAGACGCAAACAATCATCCAAGATACTTTCAAATGAGTTTCTTTTAGATAATAGAGTAGATCGGGCTCATTTGATACTGCATGTGTTTTTCAGCAAGAAGAAAACACACAAAAAACAACAACTTTCCATTGATAAGTATCATATGCACCCACTTGTGTTTAAAGTGTTGTTGTGCTACATATACTGTCAACGTGTCATAATCATGAATGCTGAAGCCACCAGACAGAAAAGGTCCACAGGCCTCTCTGTTCCTAAACGCTTCATGAACTCACTAAATAGAGAAAATAGGCCTACTGGTGATTTAATCCTCTTAAAAACACCAGACACTCTTGATAGACCAATAAAAAAAATATCAACCATGAGTGAGCTACATTTAAAGTCTGAGCACTAGCCAGAGTGCAGAGCAAATTTCTGTGTTTTCATGTGTCCACATGTTTCATGACTGATTAATGAGTAGTTAATGATCCGTGGAAAGCAGATGGATGCAATACAAGTGGGAACTGCGGAAGACGTTTGCAGAAGAGAGATGGGGAGAGAAGCCTTTACGTTCTCTTCACACCAAGACCAAAAGCAGAAGCCAAATCTGAAAAACACCTCTGGGATAATGTATCTGCCTTTATAAGCTTGTTAATGTTAATTGTTAATTATGTTAATTGTAATCGTGCCATTACACAAACAGAAATGATGTGGATGCAAACAAACAAAAAAAAAAAACAACAACACCAAACCTTATGGAGAGTTATTAATGAGGCACTACGAGATTTCGGCTTCAGATTTGTTTGTCGGTTTCTACTGTAAATAAAAAAGATCACAGCTGCTCCCCTTTGCAAAAATAAAATCCTTAGAGTGATCATCATGAGAGCTGAGCGACGAATTACGTCATTGAACCCCTCGGTTTTAAGCCATCAGATATTTAAAATCTTTATAAAAACAAGTGAAAAACTGAGCTTACCAATACCCCCCCCATTCATTTTCAATTTTAACTTTCAATCGTTTGAAAAACAAAAAAAAACCAAATATATATATATTAATGTTGAATTTAAAAATAATTGACTGAACTGTGTCAGAAATCTGTTGGATAGAATTCCTGATATATTTAAATACAACCACTTTAATAAAAATAAAAAAAAAGTCACTCATGTTAAAATATAATTAACTGGTAAATTCTTCCTCTCACCTTGGACATTGAGCACTCTTTCCACGCTGACCTCATGCATTCTCTTCTTTCTGAGTTCTGCACGAATGCGAAACACCTGGTCGGCATATGGTGACACTACTCCAATGCTGCCCTCATCCAACTTGCCCCAGGCAACCGGCCACTTTTTGCGCAACTCCTCCACCCGCTCCACAATCTCAAATACCTGTACAGACAGAGAAATGTGACAAAAAGGAGGATGACATGGTTGAAATCCACATCTGTGGAATCATTCAGGGTGAATAAACACAACAGTGGGGTCTGAGATATTTAAACAACAAATGAGGCTTTATTTTCTTTATAGAAATGAAGCATCAAAGTGAGGTTGTGGCACTGAAATATAAAGCTTAGTAAAAGTGAATGCGAATAAAAAATATTTCCTTGTTATTCCAGACCAGCAATAAAAAAAAATATTGTGTATGTGTAATAAGCCCATAGGTTACATTCCATGTGTACAATACCGGCAGTTTAAATTGATTCTGCATAGCAATGAAACCTACCAGATGACCTTTCAGTATTGACCATCTGAGGCCTTTAAGAAAAGTAAAATTTGTCACCACATGCTCTTGTACTGTATAAGATGTGACAACTGCCTTCGTTATGTTCTAATAAAACAAGCCAGTGACCACATCTGCGCTCAGTTGCATCACAATCATAAGGACAAGATGTCAATTAACTTTGAGAAGTTGCACACTGTGTGTCTTCGAAGTAATTTCTGTGTCTCCTTTCCCCACATCAAAGTATTGCAATAGGCCAAGATAATAGTTCTTAAAGCTAGAGTTCATATTTGGAATCCCTACTGTTTTGTTGTCATCTGAGCAGTTTTGTGAATCACTGGGGCTTTGAACTGTCATGGAGCTATCGTCTGTCCGTTGAAGCTAAGCCTATCAAAGACACTTTCACATGACAAACAAACGGACACACTTTTCCTCAACACATTCTAATTCTGCAACATTATGATAGTGTTGGTAATGGTTTGATGTGGGTGTTGTGCCAAAAAGGATGCAAGGAAATTTATTTGGCAAGGCTGACAGTTTGAGAGCAAAATCCAAAAGATTACACAGTTTAATTGGATGGAATATGCCAATGAAGGGTCAGAGGTCCTCTACTGACTCGAAACAGGAACGAATCAAAGGACGAGCTGTCTGTGAGTCATGAATCATGGCTGTCAAACGGAGCTGTTGTTTGGGCCTTAATTAAGTGTATGGGTTTCATCTTCAATTATAATTAAAACACATAGATGTTCCAGTGGTGATGAGGGGAAATAAACAATGCTGAACAAGTCGTGATCATCATACTGTTCTTGATTTCATTCAACCGAAGTTGAATGAATAATCTAAACGAATTGAAACCAAATTTGTGAATAATTTATGCTAAACATGAGACATCCACACACAACGCGAAAGATAAAACACTGCTACTGACTGATTGGATGAGTTTACATTATAGTGTCTAGTGGAAAATCTATACAACCACAAGCTCGATTATTATTACAGTGTATTTTTTTCCACCTCGTCTCCTGAAATAAAATGTCCTTACAACACGTACTTCTGTACTTGTATTTAACTCAGTCATAGGTTGCATCTTCCAGTACCTCAGCATTGTTGTAGTAGGCAGTGCTGTTCTTCTCCTGAACATCTTCTCCTCTGGCTGTGAAGAATGTCAGAGGATAGAAGTCCTTATGGGATGGCTGCTTCCCACTTGCCATTAACTTCCCATCATAAAATAATTCTGATGTGTAGCTGCAGAGAAGAAGAAGAGGAATCAGAAAGAAAGTGTGAAAAAGACATTATAATTACAATCACAGTAAACTTTTAGGGTTATGACATACTATGCCATTGCATACATTTTCACATGCAACAATTCTTTGGAAACTTTGGGATCTCAACTAAAATGTGTAAGGAGACGCACAAAACATGAGATTATACTGAAATCACAGCATGACCGTCAAACTCATTTCAGTTCAGGGGACAAATTTGGTCTGAAATGGGGTGGACCAGCCAAATAATAACATCATTATATATAAATAATATCAAGTCTAAACTTTTGTTACATGATGAAAAGGTTTACATTTACAAATTTTCCTTTAAAGCAATGTCAGTGACATGAACAACCTAAAATTTCTAAAGAAAAATAAGTGCAATTTTAACAATATTAAGCTTCAATTTATCATTTACACATGCTCATTACAACTTACAAATCACAGTGGATCTACAAATACATAAAACATTCAGGAACAGGCAGAATATTGTTAAAATTACACAGAAAACATTTCAGGTTGTTCATATTTGTTTGAGATATTTACATTTTTCCGCAACTTATGTAAAAAATTACATGAAAATGTATACATTTACACAGAAAAATGTGTTGTGAGTATTTATAGGCACCTGTGATAATATTTTAGTGATCTGCATGTAGAACCTAAACTAAAATTTCTGTGAACAACTTAAGTGTAATTTTTGCATTTTATAAATTCATCCTATAGGTTGGACTGAAACCTTGGCAGGCTGCATGTTTGACGGCCCTGATCTACAGACTTTAAGAAATAATGTGCATCATCTGGTCACAGAGGCAATATATTAATTAAATACATTAGTTGAGAATACATTGTATATTATTCTGGAAAGATGACCCTCTCAAAATATAAAACAATAGATTTGCATATGTTGCTGTTGTTCTGCGATAACTTTAATCACCCAAGTTACGATAAAATTAGTTGCTGCCTTGAAAAACCTCTTTCAACTGTAACACATCTTCAAATACGACTATCTATTGTCAGCACACACAGCAGCCCCAACAACTGTTTTGCGCTTAATTATTCTTGGACTTCATTTTGACAAGTAAATACTAAGCCACTTTTCTTGACAAGACTGTAATCAGTTTTTCTCCATTTTCCCTCCGACCTCTCCCCCCTCCTTTTTCTGCAGTATCAAACCTTTCCTCCTACAGTTTTGACACAGGTCAGTACTGCAGGTTCACACCTACTTGATGATAGCTTCATGGGAGCGGTAGTTCTCACACAGGAGGATGCGGCAGGGGAATTCAGGGGGGTAGTGCTCATACAGCCGGTCCAACAGTGATACATGCAGATTGCGCTCCCGTGCAAACTCGCTGTATACAAATGGACTGAGCTGTGAATGGCAGGACAGAGAAAGACAGGGAAGAAAAAGAATGTGAAATAAGTAAAAGACACAAGTTAATCTTATCACTTCATTTTACCACGAGATTCAACATTTTCAGTTCAATGTTGCTATGGTACACCGTGCACCTTATGTGCTCACAATGCACAGAGAAGGAAGTTCTTATTATATACACCACTGCGCTGGCTGACTTGACTCATTAGTTCTTAACCTCTGACACTGTAATAATCATGGTTTAATTTCAATCACTTCAAGAGAATGAGTTACGCAATATCCATTAAATTCTATTAAGACATTTGATCAGTTTTAAAGTTATATTATAGTTACGTTGTTTTTGGAATTACAAATAAATTAGCATGTGCTGTATTTTTCACAGAATTTGCAGTTGCAGTCTATGTGAAGTTAATGTCCTGGAACTGGCAGAGCACAATACAGTGAGACTGATACCAAACCACAAGTAGCATTTGAATCCCTTAATCCTGTGAGCAACATTAAAAGACTTAAATTGTATAAATATGCCAACTGTGAATCAGTAAAGACAACAATTTGTATTTACCTTAGTTTTAATTAAAGCCTTGCAGGAGGAGAGGATCTACCACATTTAATGAGGCCTAATTCAGTCAGTAGGAAAGGAAAAGGTCAACAGAGGCCTTGACCTTCATTAACCATTCAGCTGCTGCTTCTAATGTTCAGAGAAGCTAGGCTGCTCTGACAGCAAAAAAAAAAGAAGACTGAGATGATGAAAAAATATAAGAGGGAGAGATGGCTCCTTGAGCAATCGAAATGCTAAGCAGATACACAAGATAGGAGAGAGGAATGAAGAAAATGACTGAAAAGGTTTGACATGGATTCAAAAGGTGGACATTGTGTTTTAAAACTTCTTTTCTTTGCTTCAAGAAATAGCAGAGAGAGATCAAGTAATTAAAGCAGTTATTGCATAGTGGAGTGCTGCCTCGTCTTCATCTACTACTTACTGGTAATCCTGTGCACTGTCTAAAACCAGGAGAAGAGGAAATAAGGAATTTAATTCCTTGAGATAGCTGAGAAAGCTTGATTGACATGAGTTTATGTTTGTGTTATCTGTAGCTGAAGTGGTCTCCAAAACCACAGCTCAACAGTGGCTGCTGTCTGCTCTTTTGTATTTGAAGTAGGAAAGATTGGAGTCTAATCCAAAGCAAAGACCAAATGGAGTAATTACCATTACTTGATGTCATAGCTGCAATCTGCAGCCTTCAAGGTATTCCTTCAACTTATTTAAGGATACAGAGAAAAGCCTGTAAACCTTTGATTAAGCAAGCAACTTCATGAAATGGACTTTTATTCTAAGACACAGTCTTTCTATTAGTGGAATGTTCAGAATCAAAAACTGTGTGAAACCTCTTGTAGTGTACATGTTTCTTTTGTAACTGGAGTCCTTACCTGCATATGGTCTCCAGCCAGCACGATGCGGGTGGTTTTGCTAGCTAGAGCGAAAGGCATGATGGTTTCACACTCCATGGCCTGGGCCGCCTCATCCAGTAGGATATGAGTGAAGAGCCCTGTCAAAACAGATAACACAGTGTCCATTTACACAGCACTACTTCAAGAAAACCCATGTCCAGAACTCTGCAATAGTAAAGCACATCATAATAAATGTACCTCTGACTCAGAAGTATCATAATAACAAAATTGGGACTTGACTATCAAGAGAGAATGAAAGACAAAACAGATGCAGTACATGCCTTTAATATCAGTGCTGGGTAATAAACCACATTTGTTGCCATTATAGTAGCAATCGCAACAGTCTGAGTCACAAAAATCATGTTATTCACATGCATCATCTATTCACAGTAAAGGTGTTAACATTTAATAGGAGGCCTGAACACATGGTCTATGTAATAACTACCCCAGTTAACGTTAGATTATTTCTTGGCAGTTCAGTGACAAATCCAAGTTCAGTTTTTATTTATTACACGTCGTGACAACATTCAAATACTGAATAATGATGCTGCACATTTCAGATTCGGCTCCAAACCCACACTTTAAGATTCTTCTTAAATGTTTGTACTTTCCCGTTTTCAAAAGAGTTGCCCATTTTGGGCCACCTCCACACCGTTCTTGTCATGCAAAACTGCCCAAATAAACTACAAGTCTCAATGAAATAAAACTTGCCAGAGCCCGGACTACCTAATGTGTCACAATAACATTTAATGAATGTTTGGCATATTAGTGAATAAAAAATGTGTTCACTGGGAGCACAAAACTGCTTTATTCTCATACTTTTCCATTTTCCCCCCTTTAACTAGCCATGTAAAGCAAAAGCAGGGTTTTCTGGAGGTTTTGAAAGGAACAGAACAGTAGCCTAACCCTGATTTAAAAAGCTCAAACGGTGCTCAGCAGTGTGAGGGGAGGGGATGAAACGGCATGGCAAATGAATGCTGGAGCAGGGAGTGGAGAAGAGAGAAGCTGAATAACAACCAGCAAACAGCCTCTAAAGCCTGAACACCATTTCCGCAGCAAATGCAGATATGAAATGTGACGGGTGAAAAAAAAACTAAATAAACTCATGCACTGTCAAAAAGTAAACAAACAACAGAAACATGGGCTTGCAAGAAAAGAGGTGGAGTAGCTTGATTTGAGTCATCATTCACTCTTAAGAAACTGCCTTTGAAAAAATTCGTGCAATACTTATTGATTTTTCCTACCTTCCTCAACTACAAACGTTCCAACCTGTGTTGTCTGTAAGCTGTGTGTGTATATTGCTTAAGGATATGCTGGCACAGTTCCCCTGCTGTGGTCCCAATAAAAAAAGGCACTCTCTTTGTTGCAGCGCCCCATGTTTATGCATATATTTTTGTGGAATCTGATGATCAGACATAAGTCTGTACAGAACTGTAAAGCTACAGACCATACAAAAAAAAGCTGCATTAACCAAGAAGGAAGGAAACCAACGATTTTTAAAAATAATCCATAAATAAACTGTTTACTATCAATGGGGTAAACACATTTTGCTTGAATAGACCTCTTTACAACTAGAATAAAACTATGTACTAAGATATTTAACTTTAAAAAAAACAAAAACATACACACACAATATGCTGAGATTTGTCCACATGTGCTCATTACTGCAGTTATTTATGATGTACTTTGCAATGATGTATGATGTATTTTGCAAGTGTTTTTCTTATTAATATCCCAGCAGAGGAACATTATGGTTTTCCAGTGCAAAATTCTTTACTGATTAATCATGCTTGATATGTTCTTGAATATCTCATCAAATTACTTTAAAGAAAATTAGAATTCTTTTCTTGGGCAAAAAAAAAAAAAAAAAAAGCAGCAAAGCACGTTTTTCAATAAACAAAGCTTCCTTGAGATTCCATTTTCAGTGCAAACGAAAGCATGTTCAGACGATCTTGTGCATTATAGCCCCACCCCTCATTGTGTTATATTCTGACCGACTGTATAAAAGGTTATACATATTCCACAGACAGCGTGTAGTACGAATAAAGCAATGCACATGAGTAACCTATGAATTATTCGCTTTATTAATCTGGAAACTGTATATACAGGGTGCCATCAAAGCTGTGCAATTCTGTCACAATGGTTTCCACTGTGTTCACATGATCAAATATTAGCAGGAGCATTAAGCTTTTCTCCCTTTCACACATTCACATCACAGCATTGAACATTACTTTCATAACAATGCAGCCTAACTGACTTAACATATAGATGTGCCTCCCTGTACATCACATGGTTAATTATTGAGACTGGGCACTTTTGTTGACCCTTGCAATATATTTCAGTCAACAGGATCCCTACTGCATTCTGCCTACTTGCTCTTTAACTTTGATCCACATGAATACATAAGGGCCACATAACGCTCACAAATGATGCACATGGGTCATTCCAAATGGGTATGTTTCCCTAGGCAGAAAGGCAGAGATTAGAAGAGAGGCGGGAATGAGGCAGAGATGGTCTTTATGAGCATCGCGCAGACATGAAGGAGCATGGTGCTTAATGTTTCACCTGGGACATAGCTGCCTGCCTGAGGGAACCTATCTCTAAACCAAATTACATTTCTGGACCTGCAATCTGTCATTGTGCTAATAATGGTGTTTGAATTTGGACACAACGGTGGTAAGAGAAGAAAAGGAGGAAGAACTAATAAGCAGAGGTGAAAGAGATCAGAGCCACATGGTTGCTGAGGTGATTTGAGCGAGAGATGGCTATTTAATAATAAATAGCAGCTCCCTCACTTCACACACACCCACTCTCTCACATTCTTCCTTTCACAGTCTCTTTTTACCCTTTTCACACTGCGATACTGACTTTGGAAATCTATGATCAGTGAGACATGATACTTTTGTACAGGTAACAAGTTCTTTATAAAAATCTTTTTACACATCATGGTTAAAGGCAAAATCATTCCCTCATTGTGATTGAAACAGTGGTTGAATTTCTAATATTACTTTGTGTGTCTGCTATGCCATGTGAAACCATTAAGAACGGTGTTCTTTTCAGATGATAATATCACTTTATTGACTACAGTATGAGGTATAATGTTGTATTTTCATCATCAGGCTGCAAGATGTAGTGCCCTCCAGACAGATCAATATTCAGCTGAGGCACAACATGTTTGCTGAAATTTCAGCGTCATTTATAGAGGCAACCAAGTCTCTCCTGTAACATGCCATTGTCCGATTTAGATTGCATTTCAAGTGCATAATTTGATTTTCATGTGCTACAGCATTGAGTAGGACATTCATTAAAAATATAGCTGTATTAATTTCTTGTGACTGTCCAATTAGAAAGATGCAATTGATCGAGAACAGCAGCTGGCAGTATGGTAGTACACACTGCCTGTCATAACACAGGAACATCATCTGTTAAAAAAAAAAAAAAAAAAACATGACTCCCAGACAGCTGAATATCATTCACAGAAAGGTTTGGGTTTTACTGAGATTTTTTTTTAGTGAGCTTCACACTTTCAGTAATTTTGTAATTATCCTAGTTATAAACAGTACAATATGCAAATGTCTTTGTTGAAACAACCATTGTCAGTGCAGTAATCCAGACTGTTTCAAAGGTCATTCTTTTTCCACCTTCAACACAGCTGATCCCCAATACCCAGTTTACAGAACGAACCTGGAATCAGCCGTGAAAATGTGTGGTCTCAATAGTGCTGAATTCAGATTCATTAATCAGACTAAACATTCACGGTCTTGTGTATGACAAATGTAAACCAAAGCAACATAAATCAAAAAATATGTTGTTTGCGTGTCACATTCCATACCTTGGCCATTAAGAATATAGTTAACAACAAACCAAAGACAAAAGCCTAACCATCCTTTTTGGGCACCTGTTTGTTTTAGCTACTTAGACTCTCCAGGTCCCAACAGCCTTGTTTCCTGGCAATTTTCATCACCGTCGAACACCAGGAGAACAGAAGATGAAACGTGGGGAGGAGGGCTAATGATGTGAAGTACATTACAAACAGGCAGATGGTGTTCCCAAGCAACAGACAAAGCCCCCTCTGCTGACACATTAGAGCCGGTTATTAGCCTGCACTGACAAATTGGTTTGTTTTCCATGTCTTTTACACAACTTAAATGAGTTCCATCCCTCTCTAAACGGTGGGCCCCTTCCAGCCCTAGACAGAGTCACTGGGGATGACCAAAGAATAGAAGATTGAGTGCATATAAACACACTTACGTACGTTCATGTGATGACAGATAGAAAAATACCAGTAATGTAATGCCTTAAATAATATCACCTTACTTAAAGCTCTTATGACTTTTGTCACCAATTTTTCATCAAATCTGTAAAACTCAAGTTATAGCTTAAGTATCACAAATACGTACGTTTTTCCATCATTACACAACTGTATTTCTTCCCTCATCGTGAGCCATTTTCAAAGTGTAAACCACAATAAAAATCTATTTGTTTACAAACAGAGCTGGTAGGCCACTTGGGTATTTTTAGAAATTCATCGTGACATGCATTATTAGAAGCGGAGCCCCATGCAGCAAGAGGCAATGAAGCTGCTTCTGTGTTTGTTGGCTGCAGCCATAATGCGGCGCTGTGGAGCTCCACTTCCCGCAAAGCATGTTGCAATGAATTTCCAAAAATGCCAAAGTGACCTACTGCCTCTGTTTGTAAACAAATGGATTGTTTATGATGGAATACACTTCAAAATAGATGAGATTCAGGTACATAATCACAGAAAGACTTACGGATTCCTGATACTTAGGATATGATTCGGGTTTTACAGATTTGATGACCAAAGTCAACAGGCAGCTTTAAATCACCTGCTTCTGAATGCATAACTTCAGGTGCACCACAATAGACTAAAAAGGATTTTAACTAGTTTGCTAATCTAATTATCGGCAAAAAATAAGGATATGAAAACCCCTTGATTCAACCTATCTGACAGTGCATTTTAATGATTGCCTCTGGTATCTCTTATCGTAAGCTTACAATGTGCTGTCTGTATTATATGCATGACTGGATGCATTAGATTGCCAACATAAATTACTACAAAACAATAAGACAGCAATGCTTCATCCCCTTGGATTATATCCATCATGCTGAATAATTCAACTAAATTGTAAATAAGATAATAGAAATATATAGCTCACAAATTGTGTGGATTTGTCACAGAACAACAGCTGCTTTCATTTTAGGAAATAAAGTGCCCCATCTACAACGATTAAGATCTATGAGGAGGACTCAGACAAGTCAAAATGCACTGTATATTGTCTCTGTACCTAGGACTGCTCCCCCATCCATCCCAGCAACACCATCACCAAGTTTGGCAATGACTCCACCTTTATATGATGGATTACAGGGTTTCTGCAGGTTTCTACAAGTTTAAGTTAAGACCTTTTAAAGACCACTTAAAAACAGAATTTAATGCCCATTCCACAGCCATACAGGAAAAAAAAATTCAGGACTCCTTAAATTTAGGAAAATCTGTTGATTTACTCTAGCACCTTGATTCCCACTGTTCTGAGTAATTTCTCATGCATGGCTGCAAAGTTAGCGATAATCGGTTCCTAATATCAATCTAAATTGTCAGGTTAGAACAGGTGGAACTGTGTAGACTAACATTACTTTCTTTGCAGCTTGGACATTTAACAGACACATTTAAATACAATACAGCAAACACATTTATGACAACATAACTTAACACCTACAATATCAAATCAAGTTATTAAATGCAGATTTGTCAATTAAAAATTTCCAAGATTCTTTAAGACCCCAGCGGGACCCCTGGATTAAAGATAACAATCAGTCAAAGGCAGACTTTGAACTGATATTTCATTAAATGTTGATTCTTATCTCATTATAGAAATGAGATAAAAATAAAATCTAATTAATTTACCAACTCAAGCTACTCACCAGGCTCCAAGTCAAGCTGGCAGAGGTACTGGGAGGTGCTGAGGGTTACCACCACCACACGGTGCCTGAGGATGTCCTCCCTTGTGGGCATCTGGAAAGTGACCTGTGTGCCGGAGATGAGACAGTACTGCTGGACCACTGGGTGGACTGTCTTTACCCAGCGGTTCCTGAAGTATACCCTGAAATAAGAAACAGACCCAGACTTGATTTGACAGAAGAACAACACCTAAGATTAGATGAGATGGTGCTCACTCTGTTAATGCAACCCGAGTCACGTAATCAGTTCCTAAATGAACTATGGCTATGTTTCCAAATTTTTCTTTTTTAATAGTCATATATTCTGTCATGATTATAAACTGTCTTAAATGAGTTATGGTTAGTAGTGACACAATTATTTAGTTGCTGTAAAGTGCAAATACCTGAAAACTCAGGATCAATATGTATTTTTCTGACAACTTTTTTACTTCCTATACATAACAATTACTCTAATTTCGGAGTCATTGTGTGCTTTGCTAAGATTAAGTCAGATTTCAATCTATACAGATGGGATACTTAAAAATATGTCTTTCATTACTGGATAAACTGATTAATCTAGATGTGCCTGACCACAGTATTCATGACAAGAAGTAGCAGACATACCTGGATTAGTGTGTCCAATGATGAAAGACAGGAAATACAAGAGCTGCCTTAAATTCAGTAAGTACTCAGTAAGTGCATAGAGCCCATTCTCAGTGCCACTGACAACAACTTTGCTATTGCTTTAGGCTTCATAACACAACCTCATCACTCCCTCCAAACCCTAAGTTAGAGGAGTAGCTAAAGTGATAATGGACAGGGATAGACTGACCAGTAGGACATTTTGTCAAAGTCCAGAACGGCTGTTCCACCAACAGCCGTCTGATGTGATGAATTGGGGGATTCCTCGATATTAACAAAACAGGTGGCACCAATGAGATTATTAAGGCTATTACGTGGGGGGAATTACACAAAACTTTAAAAACAGAAAAACTGTAGACTACCTTATCGTTGCAGTGTTGTGCAATACTTTTGTTGATCATTATTCATCATTTCTGAAAGTCTTCATAATCATATTTTAAGACTGTACTAGTGCTTTGCAAATAAATAAACTAATAATTGTTGATTGTCAAAGATTATTCTCTGTGAATATCTTGTTTAAGTTTGGGGTAGACCATCTTGACATGCTGGCAGGTGGTTATTGAAATGCATAATCGTGTATGGGTTGTGGGTTGAAATTTCGGAAAAAGTCCGGGGTCTTTTTTTTTAAGTTCGAGTCCGTCCTTGATTATGGAGGAAGTCAAACAGGATATAGTTGATATACTGTTCACTCATGTGAAACAAGTCATTTGAGTGCCCATATGGTCCCAAGACATGCCTGTGCAGACACACACCCAAACATTCAGCTGTCACATTAGGCCGTGCCCAGTCGAGGCAGACATTGCTTTCTTGTCCTTTGTGACCTCTAGGGTTGCACAAATGTAATTAGAAACCTCCGATGCAGGAAAAGGAAAGGCTGTGTTACTGTATGTATAACTATTAGTATAGGCACAGGTTGCCGTTGGGTGGGCTTTTGACTGCTGCAGGGGGACAGCCAGCCAACATTGGTTGTGTTATGTGGGTGTAACATTAAACTGGAGGCTTCTTAATAATTCCAGTCAGCTCATATACACTGTAGATGAATGAGTGTCATCAAATCCTCCTAGGCAAGTTTGGCTTTACCTAAAAAACAGACCACTGACACTGAATCCAATTCATCTGAAATGGACCCTATTGATAAAGCCAGATCTGCTTTTTTATTTCTATGTATGAAACAAATATCAATCTTAACCATTTGCTTTCCTTATACTGGTTTATAGTTTTTTTTAGTTCCAAGAAAGCCATTAGGTGCTTATTCCATTATTATTACTAGTACTTATGGGAAGTGACCAGGACATTTAGAGCTTTCACAGGAGAAAAACTGAAAGAAATTAACATGTTAACCTGTTAAAGACACAATTATGGTGTGGTAATGGAGGGTCTTAATAATATATTGCTTAACATTTATTTTAAATATAAGAATTTCTAAACAATTTATAATGCATGTGAAGAAATTAGCAGCACAATAATTGCAGCACATACAAAGACACAGTCTGTCAAACTCCTCCTTTACCTGAGAGGTCTGGCATGTGGATTGCCTGCTTCAACATAAGGATGAAGGTAGTCCTTAATGTAAAGGTCAGCTGCACTGTTGGAGTGGGTGCAGATTAGGACCCTGTAGAGTAACCAAAAAGAAAAAAGAAATAGGTCAGGTGCAACTCACAATATCCAATTTTTGTAACAATCACTGGCCAGAGATGTAATCTAAAATACAACACAAAAACTATCAGCACATCCTGTGACAAGTATCAGGACCTTGTGGACCAAATCCTTGCATTAGTGGAACAAAATACTTATTGCAGTGCATTGAAAGTGTTAAGGTCAAACGTTAATTCCTAATTAGCAGTGAATGCATCACAGAACGTTTTACGTGTCAAAAACTACCAAGAGGTAGCATCCACACTTACATCTGGAAAATCTGAAAAGTAGTTATTTTTTAGTAATTCTGACATTTACGTCAGTGTATTTTTATACAGCGATGTTCATAAATGTGCATTATCCCTATTAAATAAACAATAAAAAATACAAACTTTATGGTTACCTTTAAGAACAACACTCAACTGCTGATCACATTGTTACACTGGTTTTAAAATAATTATAATGACTGGGATTTGATCCATAAGTTACAGGAATGAACAGCTCTCTTGATGGGACCTGTGGTGCATTACGATACTTAAGAGCATGAGATATGAAGACATCTCTTGCGTGTATCCTTAACATAAAAAAAACAAAAAAACAATTACATTGTGCTGCCACTTTTAAGCGCACTCTTGGAATTATAGTAAATATCTGAATGTAGATTCATTATAATTGAACGACACGAAAAAATGTGTTTTATAGTCTGGCATCAGCATATCCCATCTTAAAAAAAAAAAACAATAGCACACATAAGGTATCTAGTGTACATGATTTGAATCTCTGTGACATCTTTCTCACCATATAAACAGTATGATGAGTAGGAAGCACAAGTCCAGAGGGGTCACTCTCACTTGTCTTGGCTTTTAAAATATCTATAATTCATCCTAAACTGAGAATATTAAATGCATTTGGAGTGAAATGAGGAATGAATATTACATTGCTACATTTTTACAGTACATATACACATCCCATCTTTCCTTATTAAAAAACAAAATGTTAGCTTCTGTGCAACAGACAGTGTCCGAGGTATTGAATTCATTTTTCATAAAGACCAGGGAACCATTTATGTGCTTGCGCTACACTGCCTCTCTTCTAACCCAAGAAAATTGTAACATTTCCTGTGGGCATTTACTCACAGAAAGAGGAAGCTCACTAATGATGAAAAATGTCAATGGATGAAAAGCTTACACTGTTTTACTGCTATGCGACGTTGTGAGACACTGAAGTGGCATAAGTTGATTGATCAGATTATAGTTTGTGTGACAATCTATTCTGCCCAGAAAAATGTGCTGATGATCAAACTAATCATGTGTCCTGACCAAAAATGATATGAATGTGTATAAATGACTGGCGCAGAGAAGTATGAAAGTAAACTAATTTGAAGTTTGTCAATATATGCATTTAATTAAAGTAGATAGATTTGTTTGGTCACCGTCATGCATCTCAAATCCATGTGTTAATCACATACCTTCAAAAGGACAGCATTTCTTTACCGTTGACATATATGTGAGCTAATAATACAATGGTCTTTGTTTACATGCAAGGGGTTCCAGAGTCTTGTGAGGAGTTATTTTTAAGTTAACAGGATGCTCTGTTGTCAAAGAATGTGCTAGCGTGCAACATGTTTCATTCCTCTAGACTTAATAGATGATAGGTCTTAGTCTAGTTCCCTACAAAAACCAGACACTTTTTGCCTCTCTCCTTGAAAAAGGACCAAAAGATTTGCAGCATCTGATATTGTACAACATAGTTTAATAATTTTATATCAAGTCCGAAGAGTTCAGCAGAGTTTTCTTTATTTCTAAATGCCAAACCTAAGGCTGCCCGTGTCCTGGAGCTAAAATTGAGGCCAATAAACACACAACACTCTCTGCCACCTCATCCCGCCCTTTAACTGACCTCACATGCCATTTATAACTGATGCCAATTTGATATAGACACCTCCGCCTTTGCTTTCTTTCACTGCATTATTTGCCATTTCTTAAATTCAAAAGTAAAAAAAAAAAAAAGAGAGAGAACTTTGAGAGTGGTGAGTGAGAGGCCTATTCTAACATTCAGGTTTCTGACATAAAATTCAATAATCAAAAATGTATTAGTTTATAAGGGAAAGAAATTATGCAAATTATGGTCAAAAGAAATGAGAGGTCTTCTGTAAATCAAAAAGACAATTGGGGTTTTCAGATTTTTACAATTTTACATTATTACAACTGATGAAGATGGAAGATAAAAAGGAGGAAAGCATAGAGCATAAAAAACCCACCCACATGCACACAAATGTCAATGAGTAAAAGATGACTGAAAGATTAAAACAATGCCAGAAAATAATGACACCAAACCAAGCCATCTGAAAAAAAAAGAAAAAAAGTAAACACTACAGAATCCCCTTGAAACAACATTATCGTAATTCTGTGTGTGTACTGGGTAGAATTTGGAATATAGCAGGCTGTTTTGTGTTTCTTACACTTTTATGTTTTTTGTTGCACAAACAGTTTCAGTAGCAAACAATAAGAATAAAACAAAAACAAAACCACACAGACCTGCTATGGTCCTGGCGGAGGATGTGCTTGACAGCCTGTGCCAGGGTGAAGGTCTTGCCAGTGCCATAGGGCCCAATGATGAGGATTGGGGGCAGGGAGATGGATATGGGTGTGGTGATGGCCAGGATTGCCTCCTTCTGCTTGGCGTTTAACCGGGGATCCAGCTGCTCATCCCACTGCCTGAGGGCAAGGGAGGATTGGAAAATGATTAAATTAAAAATGTTTGGCAAAGGTCATGTTACGAAGTCAGTTCCTTAGCACACATTCTGCTATATACCCTCATAAACCAGGTGTTTGTGGCTGAGCTAACAAAAAGGCTTCTGAAATCTGGCTGGAATCGTGTACATGGTGACTATTTCTTGAAATAATTGATCTGTGCATGTGGAAGGGCTGAACACATGTACTTCCAATCCACACACATATGCAAGAGCTTGTCTGTGTTTGTCTCCTAGCATCACTGTCCTCATTATGAACACTGCCCTCACTAAAGCTGTGAATCCAACAACACCAATTGATTGAATTCCTACTGAGTTGGAGGCTTAGAGATATCTCACTCTTCAAGAATATGCGTTTATAACCAAACTAATTGAGGAGATGAAAGGGTGTTGTTTGCGCTGATTTAAAGCCTTGAAACATTAGCTATATTTTCAAGGGTAATTTTTTTACAAAAAATCATTCTTCTCTATGGTACAGATAAGGAAATGTTCTTCTGAAGTAGTAGTAGTAGTGACTCATTGTCTCTCACTACTGACCGTTTTGTTTGGGTTCCACTTTTACTGTGACATGAAGAATTATGACATTTTAACACACAAATACTGACTAGTGTGATGGGCATAGTGACACTCACCATTACAGTTCTTACCATGTTGTTGATTGAAATAACGTGAACTGATGACATGAATGAAAGCCTCAACACTGCATTAATATTTGCTGCCATCCACAAGTGTATTGGATAAAACACTAGCTTATACACAGGTCACCTTCTACAACTCTTGATTGACAACTTTCACTGATAAAACAGTAGGCTATCATGCAAAAATTGCAGTTTAATACCCTTGTTTCTTGTCAGGTGACGGTGAACAAAGAATAGGAGGAGTATTATTTGCTTATAGCTGCAAACCAATACCACTGAGATACCACTTAGCTATACCTATAGGTTAAAATTCAACCATTATTAAAATCAAAACAAAAAAACTGAGGTTTGACATCAGCTCTTTGGCCCATACTCTATGCAACACATTGACTTGTGTGAATACCAATTAAAACAAAAGTCTACACAATCATTTCAGGAGACTAGATAAAGCAGCAGCTTTGAAAATCACAGGGGATTATTTCTGACTTTTGCTCTCGTCACTAAAGATTACTGCCTCCCTCTCCTCACCTGTCCAACTTCAGAGAGATATCTAAAGCTGAAAGTAGCTGCCAGCACTTCTGAGTGGCCACCAAGTCAGCAAGGCAAGGGATATTCGGTCAGCTCTCAAATTGATGGTGTCCCCTCTGTGAGGGTATTTGTCAAGCTAATATGATGTGTGGGTATTAGAAAGAATTTCTGTATAATAAATGTATTTAGGATTAACAGCATTTACCTTCCTTGAACACAGAGACCCGGTGCACACATTTCTTCTCATTGTTTAAAACAATAACATAAAATAAAATTGAAATTACAGAAAAATAAGTAAATATAAGACTATCAATATTTCCCAGCACCAATTAAGTGCCTCTGACCTGATTTTATTTTTTTTGTTTGATTTTCAATAAATGATTGGGCACCAAGTATAATTACAGTGAGCACAGAGTAAAATTAATACAATAATAATAAATTAATAATAATTAGTACCAGCCACCTTAAATATAAACAATAACAGTCAAATATCTGTTTATGCAGTTACAAGTGAGAGCGTGTTATAAAATACTCACCTGTTAGGGCTCCAAGGAATGGTGGGAACGAGGCTAACGTCAGGAAAAAGGATTGTATTGTCTTTGATGCGATCAAGGGCATAGTGCATCTCACAGAGCGGCAGCCTGTTCAGCTGGAACTGGAGCTCCACCTGATACAAGCACAAAACCAAGAGCATTATTTAATAGTCAGTGCAACTTCCAGTATACCTGCATCCATCTGTAAGCCCACCACATGATCGGGGGCTCATTGTTTGTATAGAATAATATTTATGCTTTTTTTTTCTTCAGTGAAAATGATTACATTAAAACTGATATTTTCAATACATGAATGAGTCACCTGCACTGCATATGTATGAGTGTACAAATTTAAAATATTTATATTAATTATATTTACATTATTCTATATGCTTATATCCCATAATGTTTAAAAAGTATGTAACAGTGGGGCCAGATCAAGCAGTGACACATTTCATATTCAATATAATATCACGCTCTGTGTTGAAAAATAAATAATTTGCGTCCATGTTTAATACATACATGAATAGGTCTGCAGTAAGTGCTTTCACACAACACACTACAATTTACAGAAATACAATTTTGGGGTAAAAATACTTGTTGTGTGACCCAAAATTAACATTTTTTTTTTACTTTATGCAAATGTACAAAAACATGCTGTTCTCATAAGAAAGTGATACCAAATGAAACACATGGCTTTTGCTATGATGTTGAACTATCTTTTTCTACAAGTGATACTGAAATTTTGTAAACAGTTCCATTAAATATTGTTCTTAAGCTAAAAAAAAAAAAAAAGCCTATTTCAGAAATGATAGGTGAATTTTTTTTTTTTTTTTTTTTACACCGATGATCATTCTTGCTTAATCTGGTCCAGTAACATTCATCTACATTTTTATTTAATTCCTCCACTGTGGCATGTAATAGCATAAACCTTAAAGCATTGTCCTCAAAGACACAAAACAGCATCAAATATCTGTACTGTAAACTATGAAATGGAATACAAAAACAGAAGATCAAATAAAGCCAACATAATAAGCTGTGAAAGTGTAGAACAAAGACAGAGAAAGTATCAGAAACAAACAAGACCAGGAAATTCTGAGATATGCAAGGGCAATGGAGAAAAGAACATCAAGGCTGTGTGGAATATGGAAAGAACCCACAAAGGAGATAGGGAAATGAAATTGTAGCGCATAAGCAGGCAGTAGCAGCACATGCAGCAGTATAAGAAGATTATGCTCCCACAGTGATAGGATGACGGTTGTTGTGATAACTGTTAACACAGAGCCTTGTTTCCTTTGCAGAAATTCTTGCTGGAACGAAGTAAAATATCAAGCTGATATTGAGGAAGGTATAGTCGTTTAGTAGACAGAGATTTCTCAGAGTTAAAAAACACCTGAGAGAAAACAGTGCAGTCAATAAACATTTGTTTTTCCTGGAAGATTACCTTCATTTGTCAAGTACGCATTAGTAAAAAGTCTAATAAAAAAAGGAAGAATTTTTGATTCTTAGGGATAACTTCAAGGTTTAGTGCAGTTTAAATAATCCTCTCTACCTTTATTTCTTCATTTATTTTAGTTGTAAATATATGGAGGTGACAGGGATGACCACAATCCTTTCATTTTGCAGAGTAGATCCTATCCAAACATAGCTAAACTGTACCCTTTATGGCAACATAATCTTTCTACAGATAAAACCCATACTTGTATTTCTCTGTCTGGCTGTAGTCCCAGCTCTTCACAGCAGTCTCTGCAGATCCTGAGGAAGATGTACTCCTTGGTCTTCTCCTCGATCACAGCTTCATAAACGCGCTCTTTGACCCCAGGAGGTGGCTGGCTGCTGACCCCCTCACGACCCAATGGCAGTACAAGGACTGAATTCACCTTGGTCATCACTAGCCGTCCAGCCAATGTGTCCTAAGTTAATAGGAAAAAAAACACAATTTAGGAGAGCTTCTTAGCAAGGGCATAGCTTGCAAATCAGAAGGTATAGTACTCAAGCTGGAAAAGGCTGCAAGGGTAGAACCATCTACTGTCCTTTTACCTCAGACAATGTTTCTGTAAGCTTGAAACGTGCAAAGAGTTGACCATTCTGGGCATATTTGGCTCCAACTGAAATGCCAGTCAGCATAAAGCTGGTGACTAGCTGGAGGTTCACTTTGATGTTAAACCTGGAGGAACAAACAAAGAAATGTGGTTAAGTTTTGTACTGGTAATTTCTACACATAGCCCATAGTCTGATCTTATAAGTGTACAAACTGACAGCATTCAGTATAAAGATAAAACAGAACATCTGCCTTATACCAGACATATACTGCTGAATATTTGCATTTAGTATATTTGGACAATATTATATATTCTCTCATTATAGGAACTTTCCACATTTGTTTGCCATACTCTCAAAGAGAAACCAGAGCAAGTGTTACATTAGAAAAGTTAAACTCTGCATCCAATTTTTCTTTAAGACATACATGCACTTGCTACTACTTTTATTCACCAAATTAGCTGTAACCATACAATGTTAAGAAACAGCTTGGATATGGATGGTCTGTCAACATTGAGGTCTTGGGCAATCATTGTGGCATTTTGTTGTATTGATCATTTCTTTCCAACTATTTTTTATTATACCTGAATGGAGCAAGTATAAATACACAACAGTTTCCCTCTGGCATTAGTAGAGTCTTCTGGGAAACATTTAAATACAAGTTTAAAATAGGTTCCAACCTAAATGAAAATTACTTTTTCCAATAGAATTTGGAGAAATTTTACAGTATAATATCCTTCCAAATTCTTCAAAATGAAAGCTAATGTGCTTCCAAATGATTTTAATGTCAGACTCCTTCAGAGAAAAACAATCTCATCACAAAGCTCAAGGACACACGTTAAAAAAAATGTACGCACTCATGGGAAAAATTTTAGGTTTGCTTCCAAAGTGCTTCATATTGCATCTTTGGTCTATGGTGGATCTAAAATGATGAAATGGGGAGGCAATACTGGTGATGAGCTAACAGGTGACTGGCATGTGAAGATAAATTAACACATTCTGTATATTTTCATAAACCAGTACTTTTGCAAACCAAACACTCTTCTGTTTGTCCTTAACCCTTTGCATTGGTTTCTAGCCAATACTGAGTTAAAAGAAAAAAAAAACCCCACATAATTCTACTTCAAATAAAAAGGCAATATCTCTTAGCCAAGACTGTCAAATAAGAGACCTCTCACTCTCTCTCTCATTAAAAGGATATTATAATCTAGTGAACTATTCAGAGTAATAGGCTGAATTTAAATTACTCAAAGCTTTGAACACCTCTACCCCGTCAGCTGATTCAAAGATCATTGAACCTCAACAATGAAGAGCTTTAAAATTTTCCAGAGTGTGTGTAATGTAATATATAGATTATTTCTATATTATTAGAAAGGGGATTTAAAGCAGCATATGACTTTCAGCACTAATTTTTCTTCAGATTTGTAGAACTCCAGTGACAGCCTAATTATCACATTAGTCTTTCCATTTTTAACCACCTAAATCACTTTCTTCATGGCAACAACTTTGAAGACGACACCATCACAGGGAGTCTGTTTGTTTTCATGCCAAACAAATACGTCATTCAGCCCTTTCTGTAAATTTTGTAGCAAAGTGCTGTTGGTGTTGTTGGAAGGGGAATTCCACGCAGCCACAGCAGCAATAAACACAGAGACGAGCAATGAAACCGTGTCTATTAGAAGGAGAAATGGAAGCAATCACTAAGTCAGGGGTGTCAAACTCATTTTAATTCAGGGGCCACATTAAGCCAAATTTGAGCTGAAGTGGGCAAGACCAGTGAAATAATAACATATATAAATAACATGAACTCTTAACTTTCCTCTGTTTCAGAGTTGAAAAAAGTAAAATTATGCGATGAAAATGTTTACATCTACCAAATCATCCAACAGGCCAGACTGGACTCTTTGGTAGGCCGGATTTGGCCCCTGGGCCACATCTTTGAGAACTCTTCTGCAAGTCAATTGTCTTTTTATAATACAGGGTGTGTGATAGTACAAAAGCAATACTCGGACGTCAGTTTTACGACATTTTCAGAGTAAGCCATTGTGTAGGATTATTATACACAGACTGTAAGGAGTGAGTGAGCAGTAAGGCCCCAATCACACACCCTATATTATATGATGACAATTGTCTGAAAGTGTTTCCTTCCATACCTGGCAGTAAACACTGCAGATGTGTCAAACTCCCTTTCCCACAATGCACTTCATGACAAAATTCCAAAAAGGCCCCAGTGACATATCTGTTTGGTATGGACACAAACAGGCAACTTGTGATGGAGTCACATTCGAGTTATTCAAGTGCATAAGCATGAAGAGACTAATGGATTAGTGATAATTAGGCCATCACTGGAGTTTTAGAAATTTAAAGAAAAAAATTGTGATGAAAGTCATACCGCTGCTTTAAGGAAAAATTTCATACTGCAAGTAGAAAACAGAAAGTTATCCATAATTCAACTCAAATGACACTTCAACCTTGAAACTAGATGAAATCAAGAAAGAAATGGCAAGATGAGATATTAAAAGTGGCAGGGGAGAGTCCACAGTGCTATTAATAAATGTGGAATTATGCCTTTAGTCTCATTTTACAATAATCAGCATCATCCTTGATTAAACTGGTGGAAAAGTGAATTTTAAAAAATATATATAAAAAAAAAAAACATAGCAGGAGTGGAAAATTCAGGGTCGTATCTTATCCATTCTTATGAGTGTAAACACATTCACACACTGAGCAATTTACAATGAAGCTCAAGCCTGACACCTTGTGGTGAGCTGATAAATCACAAAATGTTTACACTTAAAAAACTGGTATCAATAGGTCAACACTGCTCCAGATATTACAGCAACAGTCTGCCTAACAATAAGTTGTTAATGCCAAGATGTGAATGAAATCAACGCGGAGAAAGACAATGTTATAATTAGTTTGACACTTTTTTTCGGGTTTAACTAGTATTACTCATGTCAAGTTTTGTGATTTTTAGTATGATTGGAAAATGTATTCTAACATACTATGATTGATATTGCATACAAAAATTTTTTTAAAACTCATCTTGTTGAGACAGATCATACTCACTTGCTAACTTCCTTGTATTGTGCGATCTCTTCTATGTAGAGCAGGTCGTGCAGTCGGGCCTGGTAGTTGTCTTTGGTCAGAGTCTTGTCCAGGACTGACTGGGTGAAGAGCTGATCGGCTGAAAGGGGGATCTGATAGCGGGATAGGAGGCTGCGTTCCAGTTCAGCCATCGTCTCATTAGGACTGAATTCTACAATGGTCTTACAGGAAGAGTCCCAGCGCTTTGCAGTAATCAAAAGTTGCTGCCTAGCTGCCATCAGATGTTCAAGGTCTGGACAGAGAAAAAGTATGGATTATTTACTTGCTTACTTATTCAATTAAAGTATTGAATATTATTGTAAAATTATACTTGGGGTACATATGAATAAGTGACATTTGTTTTAGTTTCTTCACCATGCATTTAATAACCTACTTTTCCTATCATGCAATATTACAGACCACATAGTAACACAATAATTACACAAGGATGATTTGAAGTAATATACACACACGTGTTCCTACAGGTTTCTATAAGTTAAATTTAAGACTTCTTATTAAATTTAATGCCCATTTCATAGCCAGACTCACAAAAATTTAGGACTCTCAGATTTTAGGAAAATTTAATGTTTTACTCCAGCACACCTGATTCCCACCGTTCCGATTCATTTCTCACTAGGGGCTGCAGAGTTAATAACAATCTGTTGCTAATTTCAACATAAATCATTAGGAGGGAATGGGTGGAACTGAGTAGACTAACGTTACTTTCTTTGCAGCTTGGACATTTAACAGAAACATCTAAACACAGTACCGCCAACAAGTTTATGGCAACATAACTTAAGACCTACCATATGAAATCGAATACCTTTTAAAGACTTTAAGGTATTATGTAAATGCAGATTTGGAAATTCAAGACATTTAAGACCCTGCAGGAACCCTGATACAGTAATAATATCTTATTGAAGACCTCAATACCTTCGATAGAGGCAGCATCCACCATGATCCGCTGCATCAGCACAGGTTCTGAGCCGAAGTCAAAAACAACGGTCTGCCGGAAGGTACCGAAGATCTCTGTGCTGAAGCCCACTGCTACCTTGTAGACACAGTGGTCCAGGCCATTGTCTGGTGCCACTGTTGGAATAGCAAAGTTTAATACATTCATTTGAGTGACATGACTAACAACAGAGTAAAAATGACTAATGAATTTCAGTAATAGTGAAGATAGACTCCAATACATTATTAAAGGAACTGCAGTAGAAAAGCAAAATGCTGTCAAAATGTTTTCTAAACAAAGTTACAAAAACAGAGCTTTCAGCACTCAAATGTAAACTTCTGATGTGTTGTGTGAATATAAGTGACAATTGAAAATGTGTGACAACAGGAAATAGGCAGGAAATACCTGCTGTTTCCTCTCCAGCAGTCCACTCCTGACAGCCTTTGGGGACAGGCTGAAGCCGGTCCCCTGCCGAGACGCCTGTGATAGAAAAGTGTGGTCGGTGGGCATCATAGAGCAGGGCGATTCGGTACAGCTTTCTTGCAGGCTAGTCAATGAGACAGGAAGAAAATGATAATCAAAACACTTGGAACTTTAAAGAAAGGATTCATGTGACGAATACACTTGTGCTGCCAGGTGTGCAAAGAAAATTACAGCCTGATTTGGGAGTACGAGTCAGAGATGATAACGGTCAACAAAGAAAATATTTTAACAAGCACATAACAACAAGTCAATGTTGCATTACTACCTTGCACAACAAGGAGAATGTCCAGGAGTGGGAGGATTTTTTGGTAGTGACAGTAACGGAGAGACTGGAGCTCGTCTCAACATTCACTCCCTCCAAACAGTCACTTAGCTGAAAAAGACAAAACATGAACATATTACAATTTGAATATGTTCTGTCCAATTAAAAAAAAAAACGGTCAGTAATTTCATGAAAATTATGTTTACTGATGCAAAAATAAAAAAACCTGAATCCATAACTGTCAAGTTTGGCAGATAAATAAAACTGTACGTGTACTTGAAAGCACCTAATCATGTAAAGACATACTAAGTATGATTCTTCACACATTTTATTTTTGCTATGCATGGGCAGCGGAACTGCCGTACTTAAGGTGTTATAGCACCAAATTACATTAGCGTAAATCAACTTGGAGACCTATAGATATGATAATTTTCTTTAAGCAGAGTAAATTATCAGCACATTATCAGCAATTAACACTTGGAGTACACCTTAAATATGTAATGTAAACCCACATTTTCTTTTTGTATCAGCTATGATTTCGGAGAACACAGAGACAAAATATCTCCAGTGATAAAAATGTACTAAAAGAAAAAAAAAAACACACAAGTATCACAATAGTTAAAATTAAATTGATTTATGCAATGCCTTTTACAACCTGAAGTAGACTATACTTGTTTTTTTCCCCAACTGTTTGATTACTATTATAGTGTTGCTGGGATTTTCTCTAATGGTTTTTACAAAGGTTTGTAAGTGACCGATATGTCAAACTGAACACAACCCTAGCACTGATTTTTTTCTCCAACCACTGAACAGGAAGCCAAGTTTACTACCATTACAAACTAACCACTTTCTCTGGTGAGAGGGAGTTCATCCATTTTTCTATCAGGGTCTCCATGTAGTTTTCAGTGAAGTGTTTGCTCTCTTGCTGCTGTTTGAGGCGGATGAGGCGTGATGCATAACGCTTCTGCCACTCCATTAGTTCCTCTTGCGAGTGGGCTGATGTACATTGGGCCCCGTACCGACATAGACCCTGCTCCAAGTACCTGCAGCAAAGGCAAGACAAGGGCACAATACCCCAGAGGAACAAAATGATTCCTTGGTACTATGACAACCAAATTATGTTAAACCATTGACTAAAAATATGACAAATTTGATGATTTACATTCAGAAAAAAACTAAGTCAGAGTTCAAACTTGACGATCAACAAGACAAGGGGCAAAAAAAAAAAGAAATCTGTGATGCATATTAATGTGTGTACAGCAATAACAATTTAGAATATGGATGTTAAAAATCATACTTTATTTTACAGCCTGTTATTGAAAACTTTCACATCACCCTTTGATCTATATTAGACATTACAGAACAACAAGACTGTCTTTAACATAATTTGTCACATTTTATACGACTAAAAGTGTTCTGCATCATGAATAAATTCTTCTTTATTCTCTTGTGTCACTAAACTACTGAACCATTTGCAATACCTTTTACAGAGGGTGTATTCCTCACTGCTGGTAACTCCTCTGGGAGGAGGCCGGAACTGCCAACCATCTTGGACTTCTGTCAATACACACAGCCAACTGGTCAACAGTGAGCCAAAGCCTTCAAAAACCCCACAAGCTGGGATGTTGCCAGATGTTAACCTGTTTACATTATGTACAAGCTGCCAGCAAGCTCAAGAAAGACTTTCAGAGGTTAAATAACACCTACTAGACATTAATGGGGAACTTTTATTACTAAGAACAAATGTCTATACTTGTTATCATGTTAAAGATCTGCTTACCTTCCTCTTGATCATCTGTATATTCTGGTGCCATCTCCCTATTTATAGCCTAACAAAGACAAAGATTGACAGAAGTGAGTGTAGAGGGATTATTGTTAAGACTCCGACAGTGAACGTGACCATACAAGTATTTGGACCACTGAATTCAATAAAGACAAACAACTAACAAAATCAACAAGCAAAGCATAAGCAATAAATAAACTATAATTGTTTTGGAATAAGGCTATTAGTCATTTTAATGCCTCTCGCCTACAAGCTTTCAAACATCATCAGTAAAACCACCTTTGAGAAGCATGAACAAAACCGGATGTAAAATGGAAAATGGTTTGCATATCCATCACCTAGTCCTCTTACCTCTACTTCTGAGAAAAGCATTTTTAATCTGGTCAGGTCTTTTGCAACAATACCATTCTGTAGAATAAAAAAAAGAAAAAGACAGTTATATTCAGATTCCACTTGATGCAGTACTAACTTTATGATAATATGAGTTGTCTAAAGGCAAAAAAAAAAAAAAAAAAACATCATTGCATTAAACATATTTGGATGCATTTCACCACAAAAAGGCAGTAAAACTTTAAGAGTGCACTGTCAGAATTCCTAATCTTGTGGGCCATGCACTACATATCGTTTAATTTATTTAAATAGTGTAGTCATGCTAATTTCAAAGAACACAGTTTGCGATATTCCACTGGCTCTTTCAGTGACTGACATGATACATTTACACTCTACAGAACAGCTAAGCTAGACTGTTTGGAGTGCTGTCACCAGTTTTGTTTTTGGTTATTTTTTGCCTTTTCTAAAAATCACACAGCTGTTGTGTACTTGTGGTCTAAAGTAAATTTCATAAAAATTTTTTTTTTAGACTTTTCAACACTGTAATCCATTTGGATATTACAGAACATTTCACTCCAAGTCGTTCACATTCTTCAAATGTGTAAACATGAATAGTAAATCTAAACCACTGAAAACATCCAATGTATTTGCAATGCAATTTTGTGATAACAAAATACTTCAAACTTTAGAATGATACTATAGTTGATGTGTAGGCTGACTGTATGCATATTGCTTTTACTATTCATTAATCATACCAGTGGCTCTCCATACAAGGCCTTAGATAGGATGCTTGCCACCTCCTGTAGGCTGCCATCCAACAGCATGGCGCGCAGGCTGGCTTGTAGCGAACCATCTCCTCTGGCAATCTCTTCTGCCAGGACTAGGACAAGACGAAGAAAAAAGAGAGAACAGGTACTGAGAGAATTAATCCATTTGGTCTCGCCTAATATTCCACCTAATTTGTTTACAAGACCAAAAAAAAAGTTTGGGGGAATGAGATTACGTTATAGAAACTGGAGAAATAGCATGCATAAAACAAGAATATTACTTTGTTAACGTTTGTTTGTTTATGTTGTGCTAAGTCTATGATGCACCCCTTTACACTGCCAAGCAGACATAGTTTCCTGCAACGTCAAGCTTTCCATCATCTATTCAAAGGCATGGTCAAATTACACTTGATCAAATTATTATTCACACCACCTCCAATTCACTTAAACCAAAACCGACAACACAGATGATTCTGAGCGAGCCTTTTCTGTGTGGGTTCCTGGATATAACAGCTTTTTTGAGGTGGGGAAATGTTGTTTTAAAAAATAAACGAATAAATAAAAACACTGATCTGACTGGTCCCACAACACCTACACTATATTAAGCAGGAAATTTAATCTTCAAATCCTCTGACCAAAACAGTTTTATTATTTGACACTATAGGAATCTCCACTCACCATATTTGCAATCTTCATCTGCTTCATCATAGTTTTTCTGTTGGAAGACAAAAAAAGTGGAAGTTATAACAAATGGGAATACTTTGTGTTCAAGGGTCAGAATTTCACATACACGCCAACAACATCTATCATTACTTTACAGTGGAGTCCCTCACACTATCATTATAGGACTTAAGTAGTTTCCATAATCGTGGGGCTTAAGCAGCTGGTATAATTTTAGTCTCTGGGAAGATAACGTAACAGTACCATGGTGGAAAAGGCAAGTTTTTTGTTCTTTATGGCTCTTTATTGGTAGATTGGAAATACATTGTATACCTATAGAACAAGGTTTTCTGCATCATAATAAAGCTTATGTGGTACCTCAGCAATTCTGGGCAGCAGCTAAACCACAGTAACAGAATACATTGAAAAAATACAAAAACTAACATCTCAGGATAGTCAGACTAAGGACCAACTATTAGATCGAACCACATTTCTGTACACAGGTATGGTAATAATAATGGCCTACAATCATGTTTATTCAACCACAGCTAATTTATTGCTACTGAGCCCCACTGTCCACTATGAGTTGCATGATTGCTTGGGCAGCAACAGTGTTCGGGTCACTATTGTCCTCACCAGCTGCAGGAAGGCAGCAATTCGGTAAAGCAGGGCACGGCTGCGGAGGGGTCCGGCGGCGACAACAAGAGCTGGAGGACTCGGCGGGACAGGGGCACCAGATGATGGGGTTTGGGGTGCAAGGACCACCAGGACGTCCGAGCTGTGGTTGACTACCGCCTCGTACTCCCGCCTGGCTAACGATCTGCTGGCTTCTTCACATGACTTCTCCGCTCTCCTGTCCGCCATGACTCAGGGACAAAACTTCTTCAAGCAGAAAGAAGAGAGAGGAAACACGCAGAATGAATATTCCTTGTCCAAAGGTCATAACAGAGTTTTCTTTTCAGCCAACACTGCATTTAGAATAAAAGCTGCCAGTATATAGTATTTAGGAATGTGTGTCAAAATGAAAAGCCACTGGATTTAAAAAAAAAAAAAAAAAAATTAACTTTAATGATGTTCTGTTTCCATAAGTTGAAAACCATAATTAAAAAAAAATATTTTGGCTTTGTGAAGAAGAGTATGTGTCCTTAAATGAAGCTACTCTTACTAGTCACCTAAATAATCAGATTCCTTGCGACTCAGGCCAGAAGAGTTGCTGCATTTATTTTTAATTTATCCCTACAGTTGAATCCTAAACCTAAGCCAAATTTTAATTCCTTTGAAAGTCTCAGCCTATCCAACCCAACTTCTAAAAAAACTCCAGCTTCTGCTATTTATTGCAGTGTATTGTCCTCCTTGTCCATACACTGAATTTTTAATTAGAGTTCACCAAACTTCTACCTAGTCTAGTCTTCAATACAGAAAAAAAAATCATTGTTGTTGGAGACATCAGTATTCATGCGGATGATGACAATGACAGCCTAAGTAAAGCATTTATGTCATTACTAGACTCAATAGGCTTTAGTCAGTGTCTTCACAAAACCACTTGTTTCAATCAAACCCTCGACTTAGTCCTGACTTGCGGTGTGGAAGTTGAAGACTTCATATTCTTTCCACCAACTCCTCTCTGACCACTGCACAATAACTTTGGAATTTTTATTATTCACCAGTCACTTTTCCATTGACCCTCAAACTGGGGGAATATAACTTGCGCATAAAAATTTACCTAACACAAAAATGACAATATCGCAAAAACTTTTGTTTTTAGATTACAAGGGTTTGCATTGCAAGAGAAGGTTTTTCCAGGTGTAGCGCAATTGGTATATCATGCACAATTGCAATGGAAAGACCTTTTTCCACAACTAGTCATGTGAATAAAAAAAAAAAAAAAACAAGAATTTTGCCAGACAACAAAGCAAAGTAGAGTTTAAAAAAAAAAAAAAAAAAAATCTTTTTTTTAGTATTGGATATAGGGGTACAACAATAATGAATGCATCTTAATGAAGATATCTGTAAATTAACATAATATTTAAGTTTGTCTCCATGTTTATGGAATGACATATCACAATAATAAAGAAATCATCAGATTTGTGTTGGAAAAAAATGACATCATGCACTTATGGGTTTTTTTTTATGACATTTAGTAAATATTGGTAAAGCATTGTGCAATTGTCCAATCGAAAAGCCACTATTCATTCCCCTCCTGCCAAAAGCATTTATACCAGACATTTATCAGATCATGCTATATCTAAAGTTAAGGAGGAAATCCCAACAGTGCTTAATTTAATCCTAAATCTGAATTACACAGGAGGCTTTTTTCCCCAACTCGATCAATTGTAGTCCATGTCAAGATGATGAGTTTGTTAATAATACAGCAGACTCTCAGGAAAAAAACATTAGATCTAATCCCTCCACTAAAATATAAAATTATAAAACAAGGGAAGCAACCTCCCTGGTTTAATTCCCATAACAGCCAACAGCAGAATGTCCAAAAACTTGAAGTAAGTGGGACTCTACAAAACTAACAGACCACAAGTCAGCCTGGCAGGGCAGTCTAAATAAATATAGGAAGGCACTTTGTTCTTATTTTCTTTTATTAATGATGAGTAATAAGATGCTCTCAGAACAATCACAGGTTTCAGTACTGCAGCCAGACTGACTAAGAACCACAGTGCATATGAGCCTAATATTAGTGCAACCCGCTATAACAATGATTTTAAGAATTTCTTCAATAATAAGTTTCCTCAGAGATAAAATTATTGGCCTCTTGTCCTCTACAAATTCAAGTTAACCTTTAAGTCCTTTAGACCCTGGAACTATAGCGCTGACTAATGAACCATGTGGTTTTATGGATTGCATTTCTCCCACAGAGATCAGTCAGCTAAGTTCAGCAGTCTCTTCATCCAAATTATCTACCAATCTCTTAGATCCAGTTCCGACAAAGCACATCATAGATGCTTTACCTTTACTTAGCAGCCACCTCCTTGATATAATCAACTTGTCCTCATCAGGCTATGTACCACGGTCATTTAAAGCAACTGTAATTAAACCTCTTCTTAAAAAGCCCAGCCTTGACCCTGCAGTTTTAGCTAACTATAGACCCATATCAAATCTAATATTCATATCCAAGATTCTGGAGAATATAGCTAATCAGTTACGTGACTTCCTTCAAGTCAACAGCCTAATTGAGAATTTCCAGGGAGGTTTTAGGAAACATCATAGCACAAAAACAACAATGGTCTAAGTCACCAAGGACCTTCTAGCTGCTTCAGACCAGGGTCTTGTTTCTATACTGATGTTATTAGACGGTAGTGCGGCTGTCGACCACCATATCCTTCCGTAATGACTGGAACAATCAATTGGTATTAAAAGATTGGCTGGAAAGTAGTTTACATCCTATCTAGTAGATCATTTTCAGGTTGTTAATATTAACCAGGGTTTAGCCAATTAGCCAATCAGTCAACTAAACTACAGGAGTACATTAAAGATAGGAACAACTGGATGACAAACAACTTTCTGCTATTAAACTCAGAAAGTCATTGTACTTAGCCCAAAAACTTATGAATGCAGTGTCTAACTTAGTCACCATGGATGGTGTTACCCTGGAGCCCAAAACCACAATCTACAGTCATAGAAAAATGTATTAGGTCCATCAAAAGTCATTAATAATAATAGTTATGCAATCAAGTACTAACTCCTATGTGTACCATGTGATTAAGATGTACATAAAAGAACATACAGAATGCCTAAAAGCACTGTTTTGGCAGTACAATGCCATGGTTATTGATGCAAGAACTGAAGTGATTTTGGTCATTATCAAAAAAAAAACCAATGGAAAAAGGCAAGATATCAGCTCTTAAAAATTTAACTCTTATGAGCTATTTTCTTGTAATTATATTTACCATTAGTTGTACCAGGCATTCAAATTAACAAGCGACTATAGATGTTCTTTTTGATCAGGATTCATGATTTAATTCGCACATAACAGATTTCTAGAACTGCCCGTTTTCATCTGCATAATATTGCTTAAAAAAGGCATATTTTAAAACAGAATGATACAGAAAAATTAATCTATGCTTTGATTACACCCAGACTAGATTACTGTAATTCACTTTTCTCAGGCTTTCCCAAAAAGTCTGTAAAGACTCTTTAGCTGATCCAGAATGCTGCTGCCCATGTACTGGCAAAAACTAGTATCAGAGAGACCATATTTCTCCTGTGTTGGCTTCTCTGCACTGGCTCCCTTTAAAGGCGAGGTAAGACTTAAATATTTCTCCTCACTTGCAAAGCCTTTCATGGCCTGGCACCTACTTATCTGAAAGAGCTTTTGGTTCCACACAATCCACCTAGAGCATTATGCTCTCAAATTGCAGGCTTACTGGTGGTTCCAAGAATCTCCAAAAGTAGGATGGGAGCTAGAGCCTCAGCAAATAGCACCAACAAATACTTGTTACTGACTTGACTTCTTCCTTCCCTGTAGTTTCTGTTGTATCACCTCACAGGTTTTCCCTGGATCAGATCATGACCTGCTGCTGCAGTCCTTCTCTCCTGCCCTCATCATCATCACTCCCTTATCTATATTGTTGTGATATTGTATAGTTCCATAAATGATAGGTTTCTATCATTTACACAAACACTTGCAGTAGTAGCATGTCCACTGTTAATATTTGTGTTTGTAGTAGTAGTATTAACAGTTATGGGCATTTGTTCAAGCTATTGGTAATTATACTAGCACCAGCTGTTCTACTTTTAAACAGTTCAAGATGAGTTTTTTTGTGCATCGATGGGTCTCCTCCAACTTTCCCCCTAATCTCATCACTCTCTCCCTCTTCAACCCCAACCGGTCAAGGAAGGCCACCATCCTCCAGGACTCTCTGCGTCTGCTAGAGGTTTATGCCTGTTAAAGTGAAGTTTTTCCTCATCACTGTCACCAAGTGTTTGTTACTGGAGGATTGTGTTGTGGTTTCTGTAAATTGGCTAAAGAATCTGTTTTTGACCAGCTCTTTATGTAAACTGTAAAGTGTCATGAGATAACTTTTGTTTTGATTTGGTGCTGTATAAATTAAATTTGATTGCTCGACATTTGGTTGTAATCTGTGTAAAAAATAAAGATCAGTGTCACAGACTAGTGCAACACTAGAAATCTACTCATCACATTTTGCAAGGCTATATTTAATATAAAGACTGAAGACACACTTCTTTCACCATAGATTATACTTTTCAATACTGTAGAAAACACACGCAACTAAAAGAGAAATATTTGTCAGTTTCTCTTTCTAAAGACACACCCATTAATCTTAGTACAGAAGTTTTTAGGTGTTATATAGCAGCTATACAACTAGAGCGCCCTTTTGTTCATGATAATTGACAATTTGTTTCCACTTGCTACCTCAGGCCAGTACACTTGCAGTATCTTAGTTTCTAGGCTAAGAGTAGACATACAAATAGGCCAGAGTTACTGCAAATACAGTTTACACAGCCAGAGAAACTGTTCCATACTCCTACACACATATTTTCGAAAGACATTCTTATTTTTGTTTGCTTCACTTCACTTTCAATCTTAACCATGACCTATTATTACCAAATAGGTATCAGATTTTTTTTTTTTTTTTTTTATTATATTTTATAATTCTTTCTACTTAAGATGTAGGTAATAGTGGGCCTGCCATGTTATATACTTCAAACTGAGAGTGTATATCATGATTCTGTTACATCATATACATTAAACCACTAGTCACATTCACCGTGAAGCCCATGTCAAGGCAAGGGATGATATTACAAATGAGAGCTGGAAAAGTCAGATATGTGTGAAATTGAATTTGTCAATACTTCGTCAAGATTAATCTAGACAGTAGCCAAAACACACCACATTCTTGAAATAATGTTCAAGAGGATCATTTGAAAAGAAAAATCCACATATAACAAAGCACTTCCTGACCAAGTGAACACTCCACACCAGACTTTAAATTAAAATGATGTAAATATTTTTCATGTAGCTTCTCGTGTCCTTCTAACTCTCATTTTCCTGTCCTGTTTTCCACACACAGCAAACTTACTGTGAAGAAAAACTTCACACTTTACATTTTGTATTTTTTAGCATTTTTAAAACCTACTTCTAAATTATGTAAATATGAATGGAAGATTACTCAGACTTAAAAAAACAAAACAAAAAAAAAAACATGTTCTTGCCCTTATAAGACATCTTCCATTTGCACCAAGAGTCAATTCAGGCATTTACTCAACAGTCATATCACTGACTAGCTCAGTTTTACAAATAGACAGCAAGATGGAATGAGGTGATGAAGTGTGGCCCATACATACCGTGTTCTGCACCTCAGTTCCCAGAAATATACAGTGAAATACATTTATGACTTGCAGGGAAAGCAATGGTCACATGAGAAGCCAAAAGCATTATGCAAAACCTATTATTTCAATCACCACATCCAGAAACAATGGAATCAAGTGCCTGGTGTCATTTGAGTAGTTAGATTATTATAAATATTAATGCAGAATAAAGGGGCTTCACTAATATTTAACCATTTGCAGAAGAAAATGGGAGTCTTGCAATTTCATTTAAAAAAAAAATTAAATCATTCCAATTGGTAACACTAAATATGGCAACAGAAATATATAAACCAGTCTTGCCTATAAAGGATTTGTGTAACTGAGCTTCAGCCATAAGCTTAATGTGTCTTTTATGCATGATTTTCTGGTTAAGTGTATTGACACTCACATATGTTATATGCATTGCAGTGACCTTAAAAAGACATTACCTACTAAATGGTGTCAAAGGCTGACAGCGGATCAGTTACTTGCACACACTGTCAACTGTTGTCACAAACTACAATCAAAATGTTACAATCAAGTTTGCAAAGCTACCACTGTCTATACAGAACATAGAAGTAGTAGTAGTTTGTGGTTCCATGTGAAAGAAGAGGTCATCATAGCTGTAGGTGGTGATGGTGGGAGGATTAAAATATGCCAATACTTTTCTGACCATTAGGATAGGACAAGTATAATGGACAAAATTATATTCCTTAAGAAATGTGACATCGTATTAGTTGTAGGCTAAACACCGATTTGTATTTAAAATGTCTTTAAAGCAAGCAAAGAGGCTTTTTTCCCAAATGCTGCTTTTCACTGCCCAGTCAGTGATAAATAAAAAAATCAAACATGTTACAGTATGTACATAAATTAGCTTACAATAACTACATTATTACAACAACTACATTACAACACACACACACACACACATACATA
>JAPSES010000104.1:12559857-12587891 GCA_029822895.1 Maxillicosta whitleyi
TTATGTTTATACAACTTAAAAAATAAGGAAATGTACGCTAATAAATGTTTTTTTTTTTTTTTTATCATTACATATGCATCATGTAATATGTCCAGACAAATGTTCTGTGGCCACTGAGAAGCATCCTTAGATTCAACAAACTGTGTTAGGTGAACTGCACTTTATAAATCAATAGAAAAGCAGGATTACAGCCACAACAACTACATCCATGTCCAAGATGAAGAGGAACACACTGCTCCTCTTCACTTCAACCTGCACTGTTTAAGATATCATAGGGTACAGTATGACCTGCTGGGCAACAAATGCTCAACCTTGGCCAAAAGCCTGATAACTTTTGGTCTTATTTCCACCTCACTGGTTTCTCCATAGGCATCGCTACTACTCAACCTGGCAGGGAAAAACATTTTATCACAAATGCTGCTCCCAAATGCCCAATTACAGTCATCACCAGAAAAAAAAAAAAAAGACTGCTGGAAAACCAAACTTGGTTCCTAATGAAAATTCCACAGCAACTGGCTGAAGCTGAATTTCCAGCTTCACATTCACCAAAGACTTGGATTCAGTTTTTTGATGACAGGCTACAAATGAAACGTCAAACTGTGGCCCCTGGCCCAATAATCTTGGGTATATCTGAGACAGCTGGTCCTTGAAAGTGAGACAACAGATAACATGACAAGCATAGTTTGCTCCATGCTATAAAGAAAACATCAAGTACCAGATAATGTAACAAGGTCACAAGTGGTATATTATGCAATAACTTTTTTGGGGGGTATCAAAGAGAAATAGGCCTATAGCATCTTCATCAAAAAATATAATGGGTCAAGAAAAGCACATTACCTCTGCAATAAGTCAAACTGGTAAATAAAACAACAGTTCTTGCCTGACTGAAATTAATAGTGAGTTAGCCCTGTTCTTGTTTTTTTCCCACCAAGGCAGATGAATGATGCATATATGTGCATCACATGCACTATTTTCCTCTTGTTTATTGTTGATCAGACAAAACAATCCTGAGTAAGAATGTACATTTCTTAAACAATACTCAACCGTAGATATTAAAAGCTCTATCCTTTTTACAGAAGACTAAAGTGAACTAACAGCAAGTTAACTTCCTCTATAAGCAGAAGTTTTCTGATGAGGAACAATTCTCTATTGGTACTCTGCATCTCAATGTTCACTCAGTAGCATGTATTGCTAATATGGCAACTTACTAAACCAGATCCACAATATTGTATACCTTGTTGTACAATACTGTATACTTCTAATAAAATAATATCACTTGTGCAGCACCTGTTTCCACACATCAGGTGTAGTAAGGTGCATTTTATGCCCTGGTCCCAGTGCCATAGTATTGTGTGTATGGATCGCTACATGGAGGGACACTAACCATAAAGTCCAAACACAACAGTGGTAGCAACTACTCATTTCTTATAGCTCTGTTTAGCAACAATAACACACAGCTCCAGAAATTAGACCAATTACAAAAACTAAACCCTGTAGTGAATCCCTTCCAATAAAGGGAGGGTACTACATCAGTAGACGAAGGCACATTTCACACTCCCATTGATGACCGTTAGATCCACTCACTCCGTGGAGCAACTACGAATACTTTGGCGGGACGTAGTGGATAGACCGTAGCTTGATGTTATTAAGATATAGGCAAGATAAAAGACTGTCGGATTATAAAACACCAAGGTTGACTTTAGAGCAGAGGATACATTTTAAAAAAAACACAAACAGACTGTCATCTTTACATAACGTTATTTGGCTTGGCAGTGTCATTAGCATAAGCGACCATGAAATTCACATCCTAAAAAAATAAAAGAAAGACAACCAAAAAACAAGAACCTTAACATTAAAACTAGGATATTGTAAATGACTTGTGCCGTGTTTTGGCAAATAAGTTAGTTAGCTCTTGTTTGTCTGGTAAACTTGTCATGACTGTTTTAAGTGAGTGCGATGACGGTAGCGTTGGAAAAACCCAGAAAAACACCTTCAGTATGTTAATTTACTTAGAATTAACGTCTGTGCTGGGTGTTCAATGTTGCTATCGACCAGACTGTTTGTAGCTGACAGTTAGCTTGCTAGCCAAAATACGGCCTTTCTTGGCACCAAACTGGCAAGCTCACAACAAGAATAGCTGGCTAGTTTGTTAATGTTAGCAGGCTAGCTACTAGCTAGCTAGAGTCGCCGAAACAAAACGGGTTTGGGCCTGTGATTTTGCCACGGTGTTTATGCGCATATAATTGGTATGACATCGTGCTGTTATCCATGCATGAACTCAAATCATTTGCCGTTATCTTAGTGATTTATGTAGGGGATTCGAGCCAGTGGTATTGTGTTGAAAAAGACAACTGAAAGGACTGAAAATGGGAAGTCAACACTTACCTAGCTTTACTTTCTACGCCATCTTGGATCCACTTGTCAGACCATCGCAAAGCATAGTGGGATGTACTGATCTGAAGGTTGAGAGGACTGGTGTGTGAGACAGAGGCTTTATAGTGTCAAAATCAATTGTATTTTAATATTTTAAACATATGACTAATAGATTACAATACCTAATTAAAAATAACTATATTAATAAATCGTGTTGTACGTATAATTTTAAAGATGCTTATCAGTTTATATCTATGAATTAATTTCTATAAAAATATCAACCATGACATAAAGTCATGATTGTGACATTTGTTTTTTTCCTAAATAATAGCATATGGATTGTTTCCAGTGCAGAAGTGTCAGATGTAATGTAAATAACCTTCAGCCCTACAAGGAGCTGAATCAAACCATTGCAATGTTTTTAGATGAAGGCAAACATCAGTGTGATGGTTCTCCAAGACTGTGGTCTTCTGCTGATGGTAATGAACACAATGAATCCTCTTATTGCATATTGCAAATATAAAAATTAATTATCTACAACTCCTATAATTCCCATTGTCATTCTGCCAAAGCACAATTACCTCACTTCTATTATGTAAGACGTTGTAATGGTAAAGTGTGGAAAAAATAAATGTTCATTAATAAGTCAATGAACTGCATGACTGTACAACCCTACAAAATACACATGGAAGATGTGATGTACTCCTGTTTCTAAAAATCTTAACACTGGGCAACAGGGATTATACAAAAGTGATGAACTTCAATTTTTTGTTCAATGTTTCGATACAGCGCTGTATAAGTAACCTCACCATATAATCCATCATACATGTAAAATTGCAAATAAGTCTCAAACTTTATTGGAAAAGAAGGAACAAAGTCATTCAAGCTTCAATGACTCTGAGGTGCTTATGTATTTATTGTTAATGTTTAGTGAACAGTAAAAAAAAAAAAAAAATGAACATAGATGCGATTCTGTGTACATCCTGAAGTTTCTCTCCAGTTATGTCAGTGGAAAGACACTGCATACAGTTTAGCAGATACTGTAAATTCAAAAACATTTCCACAGAAGGAAAGAAAACAAACAAATATGAATCAAGACATAAAATAATCCCCTCTATTCCCATTTCACTGCAGGTTGTGGATCATTTCCTCCTTGGCAATCAGGTGTGTAGTCTTGTTGACCAGAGACATCAGAGAGTTGAGTTTGTGCGACCAGTCATTGAGCAGATCGTTGGGGTCTTTGGGCCTCTGAAAGTTGATGATGCCAGCCAGCCGGTCAACCTTTGCATAAATGGTCTTGTTTACAACTAGGCTGGAGAGGAACTCCTCTGATTCCTGAAGAAATATTTCAGCAGATAGATCATTGTGTCAGTATGCAATAGTAAAAGCCAAATACTATAAATATTTCCCTGCTATCAGGAAGCAATGCTGCTATTGCACATTCCCAAATCTTTAAAAGCAAATGCACACAACTGCAAAACTTAAGATGCTGATTGCAAATAAGACATGCACATTTCACAGATGCATTACAAAATACAATTCATAATTTAATATTAAAAAATAAGACAGTATTTCAGGGTATTAGCACATAATTAGCTAATGATATGCATTGCGCAAGTCACATTTTTGGCCAAATTGTGATATCCGTGTAACTTTATTTTCCCAACACTGGTGATTCATTTTTTTTTTTTTTACCATTGGCTATTACCTAAAAAAAATTACTTGACTTGACATGAATGACACAGGGTTTCTGCAGCTATCAGCAATGTAATGCGTTTTAATGCCCCAAATTTATTGATCATGTCCAACTGCAAATACCGTTTTAAATATACATGTTGGTTTACCGTTGACAGGCTTTAACCAGGTTCTGAATAGTTCCTACTCCAAACAATTCTGCTGGAACTTATATTTTCCCCATTTTCCCAACATTTGCTATTATTTCTTCCGATCTTTCGACACAGCATGAGCATGCCCACAGCACGTTACGTTCCAAGCATCCGGTGTTGTGACTTCATGCACCAGGCGTAAACAATAGTCAATTAAACGGTTCCACCTGTCAATTATCACATCACACTTCGGATCAAAATTATTACATGTTTATATAATCAAAATAAATCATGAACAACAATGCTTTTTTTTCTCCAAGTGTATTTCATTTTTTTTAATGCCTCGCGACATTGAATATAATGCTTTTTAATGTCATTTAAGGCCTTAATTTACACAACATCTATTTAATGACAATTAATGCTTTTTAATGACCTGCAGAAACCCAGTAACATTATTTAAAAAAAACTTGTATTTGTATACATTTTTGTGCAGTGTTAAAAAGATGTGGTTTGCAAAGATTGCGCCTTCTGAGTAAAACAGTGCTTACATCGATAGAGAGGTCAAGGAGTCCTGCCATCCTCTTCATTGTGATTCTGGTGTAATATTTGGCCATTATTCTGATGTTCTGTAAAGAAGACAAGAAATTCTTAAATATATCTGTAGCAAAATACTGTAGTTGCATAAAATATGAAGAATTGCTGAGGGAGTCCAAACCATCCTTCTACCAGTGTATTCCAATTGTGGACATGACAGAGTCATTGAATCTGCCAGATATTACAAGTCATTTGTGTTGCCTTTTCAGTTCTTTCTAATGTTTTACAGAACAGAATAAGGAAGTGTGACCATATTAATCCTGTGCTCAGGTCTCTGCACTGGCTTCCTATCACTCAGAGAATAGACTTTAAAACAGCTCTGCTTGTGTATAAGTCTCTCCATGGTCTAACACAAAAGTATATCTCTGGCATGGTGGTTCCAAATCTACTCTGACAATGTTTAACAGGCTGAAAACAACTCTGTTCAACTGTGCATATAACAAATGAAAGTGTTCTATCTGCACTCTTCTCTATTTTAATTGATTATTATTTATGTTTTATTGATTGTGTTTTGAGCCGTCTCTTTTCCGTTTCTGTAAAGCACTGTGAATTGCCCTGTGTATGAATTGTGCATTTCAAATAAATTTGCCTTGCCATAAAAATCTTTTATGTACAAGACTGTGTGCAAAATAAAGCAGAAAGGCATTGGATTTTTCCCACTTTCTACAGGGGATATTTAAATGAGTCGGTTATTCAGACTAACATTGTTTGGAAGTTCACTGTGAATAGTTTCACCTCTCAAATGACATTCATCATTTATTTCATAATCAAATTTAACCACTTTGATTCACTGTATTCCAAGACAAATTACATTATGGTCTCCAAAATATGTCTCTCTGCTTCTAGGAATGCACCATCTGACCATTCTGAAGACATACCAAGTTTTCTGAAACTCTGATTCATGTGTAGGTAGTTCCAAGTACATCACAGCTGGTATTAACTGCCAAATGTATCTTGTGTGACTCCTTGTGATTCCGATCTCACTTCCTTGCTCTATATGCCAAGTTCAACTATCGCCAAAGCCTTCACTCCCTGCATGTATTGCAGATGTAACATAAGATGTCCAGGCTGGTTTTGCAATGTGTCTCTTTAGAACTGCATTATAGAGAAAGAAACTCTCAAAAAAAGAGAATGATAACTGAAACAATGTTCGCTGCATTTGCGTTATTGTCTGCTTGCAAGGTACTGCCCAGGAGTGCCACTCAAAGGCTATTGGCAACTTATAACTTTGTGCATGATTTGATGCTGTGAATATATCGATGCAGGGCAAGACCCTTCATTTGACTATTGAGACTTACATGCTCCACTACTCTGTTCTTCAGGTCCTTCCACCTTTTCTCCGCCTCCTCTGAATAAGAGAAAACATCTGTAGCAGGGCTATCAGGTGAGCCCTCTCTAAGCTCCTTCCCATAATCCTCCACCAGGGATGCCCAGCGCATCAGCTCCATAGTAGTGAACTGTTTCAGGAGGTCCCTGGGAATGGAGAAAAAAAAATATTAAAGCCTCCCTTGTGTTCACATCTTTCTATAGAGAATATGCACATGATGTTACTGTATGCCAGAGTTGCCTTGTGAGTGTACAGCAAATGGCTTTCCCCACAGGGACAAATAAAGCTTCTGTTTATATGACAACATCTGCCATCTTGTACTGGAAATCAAATTCACTGCTGGAAGCAAAAAGCAAACCTCACTTGTATTTAGGGATTTCTTCCAATTTCTTGTCTGCACTGATTCTGTGCACAAGGTCCGACTGCTCATTGTCATATGGAGAGAGAATCACATAGAGCACTACACTCTTCAGAGCCTGAAACAAAAATGCATTCATGGGTTTTGGTGACACTCAACATTTTTAAAGAAAACAAACAAAGTCAAATTTGGGGGCAGACAAGGCGTGGGGCTTTTAAAAGCAGAAAAGTAATACAAATAGCCTCAGAACCAGATGAACCTGCTTGACTGATCTTCTCTGAAAGGTCGGTCAAGCACTGTTCCTATTAAAACTAATTTCCACTGAGTGTAGATTGTCTGGATTCAATCACAACCATTTATCTGATTTGAGGCAGGTCAGATACAACAGGGATCTACTACCAATTTAGCAAATGGTTGTCCATGGGCAATGTTTTGATTGTCTAAACGTCTATCCAATAGCAACTAGAGATATTTGGGTCTGAGCCAGTTAATAAGACTTTGGAAATCCAACTTGGGTTCTAACTAATTCTCTCTGACAATGGTATTCCATTTATAATGGTATTGCAGGTTGTCACTATAGTATCTATATAATGTGGCCTTTGTACCTGCTGCCACTTGCTGCTGTCCTCTAAGATGCACGGGGTGTCATAGATGGCACGGTAGTGTTTACAGATTGACAGGTAGGAGCCCTCATGCTGGTCAACCTGAATCATCAGATTGTAGTATTTCAGCTTCAACTCCTGAGTTCATAAAAAGAGAAAGTTAGTTAAGTTACAGCTGCATTATTAAAATATTATATTGGACAAATTAACATACAGAGCAGTCACTTCCAGTGTTTCCTTATCAAGAGCTGTTATAATAGTATAATACACATGATCCCATTATCATCATTATAAACGGTCCCCTTTTTCAAATGTGTTTTACCTCAGTGCCCTCCTCTTGGAAGAATTTGGTGTTTATCTTCTTGCTGATGATCTGGGTGCGAATATAATCCTTAACAGCGATGCAAAGCCTCATTTGTTCCAAGATAAATTCCACTTTCTCCTTTTTCTCCATGGAGCCATAGGTTTCCACCTGCCAGGCAGAAGGTTAATACAATTCACTTCTAAGTATATTTTGTCATATGAAAATGCTGCCCTAGCATGGTTTCATCCAATATTCAATTAACATTCCAAAAACATAACCATCTCAAATCTCTGAACATAGGCACGTAACCATAGATTGCCCAAAGGTCATTGAGGTATGACCATAATTACATTTATTTGAAATTGCACAAACGGAAAAACATTTTAAGTTTATAAAGAGAATCTACACCGTCAAAAAACTAGACAATTACAAAATGGTATTCCTTTGGTGTATTTCATTTCTTAAACTACAACAAAATCATTCACAACAAGTTTGATTTGATTTACATTCAGGATTATTATTACTATAATATGCAATATAATAATGGTGGGTATTTGGAATACTTTTTTGTTTGCTGATTTCATGCGGCTTTCATTCATTTCTCACCTGCAACTCCTGGAGGATGGAAGCTGCCTCTTTGACCTCTCCACTCTGCTCCTTGATACCCGCCAATGTCTTTGTCAGCCTAGCACGCTCAATCTCTACATATATCTGTATGAAGAAAGACAATATTTTTTACTATTAGCACCGAAAAATGCATTGATTTTGCTCATTTTTGTCAGTGCTGATTTTCCTAACTGATGCAACTTTCCAGGTTCACAACATTGTATAAAGTAGTTAGTAAACATTGCTGGAAATAGTCCCATGTTTAAGGTTAAACACTACCTTACACTTTTGTGTTCAGTAAAGTTTATCAGTCCAAAAACTGACCATTCAATTTTCTGTACAACTGATTTAACATTCAAAAGGACTTCCTGACCTTGCCAGCAGTCACAGTTCGAAGTGTGTCAATGAGTCTCAGCTTGATCGTCAGATCTGTCACAGCATCCACGTACTTGTAACATTCCTGAACCATCTTAGCAACAGCCTGTTGAAATATAAACCAGACAGATTTGAGGTTCAGGAAGAAGAGCTTGACAAAATGCACCTGAAAGATACAATTTCTGACCACTGCTACAAAGTAGCTACTGTGGTAGAATAGCTTACCTGTTTGAGTTGACTCCTTCTTTTGGAGAGCAACATGATATTTTCATTCAGGGCATCCCAGTCTTTGGCTTCATAACACATCTGGACTACAGCCACAAGAATTCTGGAGGTGGAAACCATGTCTGATGCCTAAGTAGAGTGGAAAACAAATGATTAAATGAAAAGCTGTATGACAAACTAATACAAACACACACTACTTGGCTGCATGGCCAAAAAATCTGTATCATTAGATTTCTTTGACATTTCACCACTGTTTTGTTCTTTTTTTCAATGACCGTCTTAATAAAGGTTTATGGCATGCTCTGCTTTGAAGAGTAAATATAATATAAAAACATCCTGATGAACATTAATTTCATTATGTACAATAAAAGCTTCCATATCTATAGACTTTGTTTGGCTGTACACATTAAATGAAAAAAAAAACAACAAAAAAAAAACAATATGTAAGCCACGGTTTGTAATCATACTTGCATACAGATATGCCAGCAACTTTTACAACACTTCCTTTTCAAACTAAAATCTTGACTGTTTGTGGTGGAGGTATTTTTTTTTTTTTTTGTACATTTATCATACTGCAAATAATAAACTGTGAATTAATAACGGTTATATTATAATGAACAATTGTTAAAAGTAACTGTAGCAACAATTAATAGGGATCTCCTTCAGTACAATCTGTACAGCACTCTGCAGTATTATAAACAAGCAACAGTATATATACTATGTTGTAGGTATCATGTAGAGATTCCTTACCAATATTATGGGACTGATAATTCAAATATTGTGAGGAAATAAAACCAAAATTTGGATTCAACCAGTGTATGACCAAGCACGTATGTATGATGCATGTATAATCATCATTACATTTGTTTTCCTAACCACTGTGGAATCTGTGTAAGACCTTAGCTGCACAAGATTACACAGAAGATTATATGAAAAGTGAATTAGATAGGACTATGTTGTTTAGCACACAGGATTCCAGAGCATTTACCAGTTCTCCAAGTCACTTGTATGAAATAATCCTGTTTTAAAAGGTTTAAGGCTAACCACAATGAGCAAAAAACACTTGTGTACTAAACTGTTGCTTGCTGCCGATAGCTTGAGTTTCAGTAGAGGTCCAATTCAGATTTACCAATTTAACGCTAGGTCGCAATACATCTTAATCTGCATGTTATTGTTATGTGCTTTGGGATCCAAAGCCAAGACGCCGAAACGGCAATGTGGTCACACTGCCTTCGCATAAGATGCCAGCTTTCTGACAGTAAAGTGGGTACTCACCGTTCTGGTTTGCTTCTCCAGGGATAACAAGCTCTCAACGGCTTCCTGTAGCTTGCCCTCCTACCAGAGAAGAGTAAAATTATTAAGGGCTAATACAACTTACTACTTGGATTATTAGAACATGTATCCTAGTGGTACCGTTCTCATACACGATATAAATGTTCTCTCCCAACACGATTAGCCAAGTCAGTTGATACTGTCATGACTAGACTGTTAGGCTATTAGCTAGCATTATAAAGAGCTAATAAACAAAAGATTATGAAGCAAGGGGTACCAAACATTGAGGAATTTAGAAAAAAATAGTTAAATATTTACAAATTATTTAAAATAGAAATTCTGTTTAGAGTACATTTCCGACTGTTATGGCCATAGCTACGGTAATAGTACATTAGCTCCGATGCTAACACCCCAACACACTAACACTGATGCACCATGACTCAGCCGGCGCCGGCCTCTATCACACTCCACTTACTTTAGCCATTTTCTCGCATTCAGGGAGACGTTGATCTACAGTTGAACTGTAGTCAATCTCCATCTTTACAATCCTTCCATCGGAACGTTCAGATCGCTCCTCAGACATGTTTGTGGTCTACGGATGAAGCTACAGCACGGACCTTTTTCCTTTCTTACGAGCTAACAAGGCTTCGCACTAATTTGCTTGTCCAATGAACGAAAGGGGAGAGGTGACCAATCAGAGAGGAGGACTGATAGCTGCCCGATGCGCCTGAAGGACCTGGTGAGGACCCCTAAAAAATATGACAGGCATTATGAAAGCCTATCTAGATTTTTTTTTTTTTTTTTTTTTTTTGCTTTGCCACTCACGCTAGTATTTCTATGATTTTGATGAGGATGATTATGTTTGCCAATAATTATGTAAATGCACAATGCTAACATGCTATAATTTACAATGCTAAATCCACGCTACGCTATGCTACTATTAATACATGTTATGCAATGATAATCAACACTTGCTCTTGGTTATTGTTTGATCTTTCCTTTTTACTCTTCATTTCAACATCTTTTCACATATTGCTCAACCAGGTACTTTCCACCCTGTAACACAGGCCACACTGCCCTTTGACATCATTTCTGTCAAACAAATATACTCTTCCGGAAACCACAAAGACATGCTGCACGGCAGAGACTTGCTCCCTTGCAGACTTCACAGCGAGGTACTTATCTGAAGTCAGGAAGCTACTGTCAAGTGTGATGTACTACCTTGCATCACCCTATTATCAAAGACTGTAAATAAACTTTCTGTAACCACGTGACTAGACCTTTCTCGCTCTTCTCACTATTCTTGTTCATCTCTCTCATCCTACTTTTTGTACGGCCTCCTCTGCTCTGAGTAGAGCCCTAAGCTGAGTACTATTTTTGTTCTTTTATTCATAAATTGCCTTCGGATTGATAATCATTAACACTGCTTACTTTTTTCGTCTGCCTCAAATAAAATAACACGACACTAACCACATGTCACAAAACTGATCACTGAAAGTCTTATTGAAAACGTTATGAATCTGAAGGAAATGGGGTTCCCAAAGTGGTGTACTAAATCTTAAGAAATAGTGCTAAAATAGAAAACACAATAAATACAATCATATAATAGTTTTATTGTCAGTTATATTGTTTAGGCTTTGGTAACATTTTAAGAACATTTTTATTTTATATTATTCAAAATGAGTTTATTTGAGTAGCTTTTTTTTTTTTTTTTTTATGAAAGGTTAATTTTCTTATTTAATGACCAATTTATTGATTTTTCTTATCAATGGAAGCTTTTAGTTGATATTTTGCACACAAAATTTGCTTAATTTTTGTATTTTTATATATACATATTACAGTTAAATGTATGTTGTTTGTTTACAAAGTTACTCACATTTTTGAGTGAGTGAGAGATGGGGGTACTTCGCTTAAAAAAAAAAAAAAAAAAAAGTATTTCAGGGGGTACCCCACTGTAAAAAGTTTGAGAGCCACTGCTATAACAGAAACACATATAAGATATTGATATAAGATATATCTAAGATGTAAGTGACATTAGCATATCTCCCAAAGAAAATGCTGTAACCTCTACAATCAGACAGTTATGACATGCTGACAATTCTGAGAATGAAAAAAAAAACAAAAAACAGCTGAATTACTCATTACTTAATATACATTTTATTTAATCACTCCCAGACATTTACCCAACATTAAAACATTAACATTAAAAATTGTAAATAATGATTTTAATTATGATGGAGTACGAAAATTCCGATAATTTTTGGGTGAAAAAAAGTCATGGCTTGCACTCATTTGCTAAATGATCACAGTGAGTGGAGAACTTTGTGAATGGCCATGAATGCTTATGTAAATGAAGACAGGAACACGTCAATGCAATGACTGGAGTTCAACAGCAGATGTCACTTTAAAGTCTTTTTTGTGCATTCCTGTCCTCACAGTTCAGTGCTTTGAAAGACTCCACTGCCCCCATAAATAAAGCTAATGTGGGTCAGTGATTTTCCTGCCCGTGGCAGAGAAAGCCCCTAAGCTCTGAGCTAAAATCAGTTTGATCCCTGTGCAGGCTCAGCATAGACCTTGGAGGCCTGGAAAACTGAACATGGTGTAGACTCATGAGAGGGATGGCAAATATGGAGCAAAAACTTCAGGAAAATATCAGGGAGAGCTAAGCCGAAGATGATAAACAATCAAACAATCACCATTAGCATCATTATCTTCCTAAACACCATTACAGTAACACACTGGTTGAAGTAGCAGTGACAAGATAAAAATGTGTTTGAAGTTTTCATTAAGGTTTATTTTGCATTTTTTAGCACAGTAGACACAACTAATTCAAAAGCAACTTACATAAAGAGCAATAAATGTCTGAAGAATTTTCCTTTGGTGATATTTTCCCTTTTTCAAATGCTGTGTTGCTCTAATAAAAAATAAAAAAAAACTGGGACAGAGGTAAGGCTATCTGGCTTTTTCAAAGCTTACAGATTTGTTTGGTATTATTGATGCAACACAGCAGCTCACACTGTGATCTAATCTCCTTTCTAATCAACAGAAACCTTATTGAAATAGTTTGGTCATCACCAGATTGTTGTTAGTTGGTTAAGTGATTGCACTGATATGAAAGGATGCCATTATGCCATGGTTCTTAAGCTTTAGGATTTGAAGTTAAGATAGACACAAAGTGTCAGAAATTAAACACAAGCTCTATAGTTTCTCCAGAAAAAATGAAACAAAACTTTATTTGTCCAGACACCCACATATCATAATGTTGTGAGATATCTCAGGACGTCGCGAGACGACAGAGATCAAAATGTCTCGAGGCTTCTTGTGGTATTTCTCAAATATCTCTATTTATGTTTACAGACCTTTATTGTACCTGCAACAACTGCAGCTCATCAGGTTTAGTGCAGAGTTCTTTGTAGAACCTTGTGTTAACTGTTTTAAAGTGTACGTGACGGCAAGTTACCTAAATAGTTAAAGCAGGATTCCTCTTCAGTGAACTCTGCATATGACTTATTTAATTTGTAATGGGCTGCTACATCTCATGCCACATGAAAATATGTTTGTTGTGAGACTGATGTGTCACTAATGCCACTCTCTACAAAGGGTCTCTTCAAAAACCTACAAAGCAACAGTTGTGTCTTATGAAAACATTTACTCACTCCTCAAACATAGCAGGATTTTTCTCAGCAACAGCCACATCTTTTAAGATTTTTTGTGATCTGATTTGAAAAGTGGACTCTGGTAATCCAGCTGCTCTATTACTGTTAGACCTGTCAGCAGCCTGTGACACAGTCGACCACCACATTTTACTCTCCTGATTGGAGTCATGTGTCAGAGGTACGGCCCTCAAGTGGGTTCAGTTGTATTTATCGCAGAGGTCTTTCAGAGTACAACGTCCTTTCAACTCTGAAGCAGCCATTCTCAAGTGTGGGGTGCCTCAAGGTTCCATTTTGGGCCCAATTCTTTTTTTTTTTATCTTATATACGGAACCACTCTGGTCCATTCTGTGGAGTAATAACATTTCTTTCTGCTGTTTTGTTGACGACCTCTGCATCTATCTCTCCCTTAAACCTGATCCAGGTCACATGCGGAATTAAATTAACTGTCTGCATGCCATTAAAACCTGGATAGAATTACATTTCCTGAGTCTAAATGACAACAAGACCGACATTGTTTTCTTTTGTTATGCTTATTTTTTTTTTTTAGCTGCTGACATCACATTGGACTCCTTTGATTCTATTTCCTGCACTTGTGTTGAAGGCCTTGGCGTTTTCTTTGATAGTGCTTTTAAATTTAACAAAAAGATTTCGTCTATTGTTAAAACCAGTTTTTTTCAGCTGCATCTTTTATCAATAGTGAAACCATACTGTCATTAACCAGTTCAAGCACAATGTTTGCATTTTTATCACATCTCTATTGTAATTTACTGTATTATGGGCTGCACCAGTCCTCTGTCCATTGGCTGCAGATGGTCCAAAATGCAGCTTCTGTCTGGAACCAGAAGACGGGACCACATCACCTCCAAACTGTCTTCCCTTCACAGGCTTCCTTTCACCTACAGGATCCAGTTTAAGCTTTAATGTGTGTTTTTAAGTGCCTGAATGATTTCACACCAACTTGCAGAGCTTTTAACTGTGCTCATTGTCGCCAGAGAAACCTGATCCTCAATTCGCCTGATTCTAGACATACCAAAGACTGATCTGAGAACAAAAGGCGACTGAGAATTTCTGCAACAGGTCCAAGGAATGTTCTGCCTCATCGTGTCACATGTGCACAGTCCATTAAGCACTTTAGGTCTGTTTTAAAAACACACCTATATGCACTGGCTTTTGATACAAGTGTGTGACATTTGTTTTTATCTTCTGGTTGTATTTTAGCTGCTATTTATCCTATTATTGTTTATCTGTTTTATCAGTTTTTGTGCATCTTCTATATCTTTACTAACTTATTTTTGTTATATCTTTTATTTTTTACATATCCTTGTACAGCACTTTGAACACTTTTCATTGTTGTAAATGTGCTCTATAAATAAACTTGACTTTGACTTGACCTTGATATTTTAATATTTCAGTGATGTCTCTAACAACCATTTACATGCTACTGAACAGTGTAAACATGCAAGATTTTTGAGTGGGTTGTATATATATATATAATAAAATATTGACATACTACACATGCTAGAGGTGCATGCTGTTTTTGCACTTCAAAATGACATGCTGTTCTCTCTAATAAAACTGCTGCAGTGATGGTTTGGTGGAACATGATGAAAATAGTTAAATATTAGTTCTGATTCCTTGCTGTTGGTGTTGTATAATTTATTCAGTTTTCTGCTTTGTAAATTATTATTTTATTATATTTTAATATATTTAAGTACTTTTTCCTATGTCTCTGGCTACTGATTAGTTTGGAAACTGAAGGAGAATTTAACCTTTACAAACTGTGCATTTCTTAAGCCTTCGTATCATGTTTCAGGTCAAATTTAACCCAGACCAAGAATTCCCTCATAGTAAGTGTTTATATCAAATGTTGAACTACAGATTTATTTAAAATGTCTAAATAGACTATCCCACATTAATATATATATGCAACATATATATGTATTATATAAATATAATGTTTCAGAGAGCAGGAGGGGCATATATATTTTTTTAAGTTTTACAAACTACTTTTTTGGAGAAAAACATCTACTACCACACAGTATCATGTCCTGTTTTACATAACACATAAAAAAAATTATGATTTATATATAAAATTGACCTGAACCAGCCTCAGTGTCCAAAAATCTGTAGCACCTGTACAAAAGTATAGCATTTTAACATATTTTCATTTTTGTGCATTTTGGAAACATTTAAGAAAAATCATCAAATTTCAGGATAAAAAAAATGATGCTTAGAGTATTTTTACTACTGTTGAATGTCAAAACCAGTATGTGTGACTAGTATGTCAGGGTTAGGTTCAAATGCTGTTTCAAACTGGAAAAGTATGACTTTAGAGGAAACTCATTTTACTTCAAGGGCTGCATAGTGTAGCCTAATATTCAAGTGGGTTGGACCAGTAAAATAATAGCATCAAACCCTAATAACTTACAAAAAATATATTTGTAGAATGAGACTTGAAAATGTAAACTCTAAGATAGCTAATCATTTGTAGTTTTCTTTTTGTAATGTCAACTCCAGATTAATGTTTGGACTGAAAAAACAGTTTTAGAGTGAAAAAAAAAAAAATCAAATCACATTATGAAAATGTTAACATTTACAATCAATCATTTTAAAAATGTGTATTACATGCACAACTTTGAATTTCTTTGAAGAATAGGTGTAATTTTAACAATATTATGCCTCAGTTTATCATTTACAAATGTGAATTATATCTTACAGATCAGAGTAGCTCTGCAAAGGCACAAAATATTTCATAACAGGCATAATATTGTTAAAATTGCCCTTACTTCTCCTGAGACATGCTAGATTGTTTGTAGTTGTTCAGGTTTTTCACGTTATTGTGAAATGAGTTAGTAAATAAAAGCTTCATCATGTCATTTAAAATTTTCACATTAAAACAAAGGGGGTAATTTGAATTGTTATATATGGGTTACATATTGTAGTTGTATGGGTTATTATGATTATTCTGCTGTGGCCCACTTGAGATCATATTGGTCTGTATGTGGCTCTGAATCAAAATAACGTTGACATCCTGGACTGTGTTAAAATTATCTTCAGTGTAATTTTTGCATGTCACAAATTCATCCCCCAGGCTGGAAAGGACCCTGTATGTTTGACACCCCTGCTTTTTAGAGAATGGCACAGGGCAGATAGCATCATAGTACTAACCTTCTTAAAATGTGTTTTAGACAACTGGCCGTGCATGTACATCATGTGATGTTCCTGGATGTAAAAGCAAGATGCTGAAATACCATAAAGCAAAGTCTCTATTTGGACAGTTCTTTGGCTGACTGCTGTTTAAGAACATTTCAACATGCACAGCCTATGTGATTCTGATGTATGTTGTGAATGTGTCCCACATCATCTTTAATCTATCAGAAAGTCAGAACTTTAACCTGGTTCCATTTTTAATTCCTATGTGATGGAGAACTGCCCAAACAACCGAAAATGTGTCACTGTCTGCGCTGGAAGTGACTGATGGAACTGGCTCAAAGTAGGCCTGCATCTTCTTGGTTTGTGGTAATAAGTGAAAGAAGAAGAGTGCAGAGACGGATGTGAAGGGGGCTGATGCTTCCTGTGGAGTGGGTTGAGTGGGACCCGGGCCTGGGGGGCGGACAGGACGGGGGCCGGCGCAGCGCTGCGCTTCCTCACTTCTATTTTCCGTGTACGCAAAAGAAACCAGTAAGAGGAAGAATGTTAAGGACAAACCTGGTGTTATAGTCTAATAAAATAATATAAAAAAAGAGAATAAATTTAAAAGTTAAACTATACAGAAACAACCCCGAGGTTTTTACAGGACATCTGGCCACGCATTTCCTTTTCTGCGCGGTTTTGCTCATATAGCGGTTCCACTAGTGGACCCATGTGCAGTCAGCAGACCGAAGGCAAGACCATATCCGATCCCACCGTCTTTCACAATAAATGCCCCATTGAAATCGCAGGTAAATTAATGCAATCGCGTTAGAAGTCAAATATGGACTGAGCATTTATCAATTCGATATTAATTCGTTTTACTTATTCCAGGATTTCACACGTTTACCATAAGTGAGTTCTGACCTGAAAACACTCCATGCATTCATTATAGTAGCATATTGGAGAGCATTTGTAGGAAAGAAAGGAAGAAAGAAAGAGTGCATTCAAATAGGTGCATATATAAATGCATGCAAATTTCATTGTACACCCTTGTGCAATAACAATAAAAGGCCATTCATTCATTCATTCATTCATTCACTCATTCATTCATTCATTCATTCATTCAGTACAACTGTATCTGTATTCCCATGTTTGTCTGTGTTTTAATGTTTATCTTGATCAGTTGCAACTGTAATGTCATTATGTTGCTCTGAAATGTGTGCAATGACAATAAATGAATTCATTAATTCAATCATTAATTAATTAAATCAACCATTCATTCATTCTTTCTTTCTTTCATTCATAACACTGAATGACCTATGTGTTGAAGTTGTAATTTAAAGTCTTCAAATCAAATACACTTTTGCCTAATTTACAATTTTATCTTAAGTGTGATTCATTTTAATGTTTGGTTAATTTGTTAGATCTGGAAAGTTCTACATAAAAACTACTTTGTGAGATTAAAAAAAAAAAAAAAAAAAAAAAAGAATTTTCAGGCAGACTGATTATGGGCCTGATTATGAAAAATTTATAGTGAAATAACATCAATTTTTGTGTAACATGGCTCACTGGACCTCATCACTTCTTGGACATAAAACACATCACAAACACCATTAACTTATAAAATGTTTTTTTGTTTTTTTTTCATGTATCATCATGTATGTTTCATGTATCAATGTATCTTTTCAAAGCAGGTGAATAAGTATGAAGAAGCTAAAATTACTATAAATCTGGTCAGAAACTGCAGAGACATTCAGAATGACTCAGAACAAATAGTGGAGAAACCTTCAGATGTATAGTATTTATAGTTATATATTTTCACAATCTGATGCATTAAGAAACTCTAACTTTCTTAATGTAAAAATGACATCTTAAACTGGCCAAAGTGTGAATGATCCAAAAAAAAAAAATTACTTGTCTTTCACTATTAATTGTCATACTCCTTATTTCTTCCACAGTCAGAGGGGATATGACTCCACCTCTACTTGACCTGAGATTTAAGAATCTTTATTTTGTCAGTTTGTTTTTACATGTTTTAACCCAGTGCTAGAACATGGAAGAACACACCACACACTTCAGACTAGGATTCAGTGGGCTACCACATTAGGCCCCTGGGAAGCAAAGGGTACATACGCTGACAGTTTCTCTGACGGAATCAAACTAGCAACCCTTTGGTCACTGAGATCTTAACGATGCTATTATGTAAATGAACCCATAAAGACCCAGTGCTTTTTTTTAAGTCAGTTCCCAAATAAAATTTTCTCTCTATTTAACCTTTCTCGAGTGATTTATCACCATTTATTATAATATTATCTTTTGTATTTTGCAAATTTTCTGCAAAAAATTTATATTTTCCTATATTTGATTTACTGAGCATGTAGATGTTCATAAAAAGTCAGATTAAAGTTGAAGATTACTATATCAGGAAAAAAAACATTGAAGAAAAAGTGACTTTTTCAATCAAATCTCTCATTAACTGAATATAAACCATGTGTCTCCATCCACTGTCATTGATCCAACTCCACGAGTTTTACTGGTGTTGTAGAAGATGGCGGTGTTTCCACGGTAACTACACAGCCTCTGAATGTCCAAATAGATCATATCTGATGACCATAAAAAGATGACTAACTGTATTTTACACCAGCTATTTACATGGATTGATAGGATTATTGGATCAACAGGTATTAAACAGTTTAGATGGTTTTGGTCACCAGTGGCTGTTTGGGTCTTTATGGGTTAAAGGTAGATCATACAGTAACTCATTAGAACATGTTTTTCAACCTTGGGGTTGGGACCCCACGTGGGGTTGCCTGGAATTCGAATGGGGTCGCCTGAAATTTCTAGTAATTGATAAAAATAAAAACTTACCAATAAAAAATATATGGTGAGTTCAGAGAGACAATCCCAGATGCTGCATCTCTTTCATAATTCATAGTTTATTTATTGTTTGTTCAGTATTAATTGTCAGCCTTGTAGATACAAACTGGACTGACTGTTGATATTCAGACCAAGGAAAATAAAATTCTTTGTGCTTTAATCTGAACCTGGCTTTTCTGCCTCCGTCCATAATAATATACATTATATAAACTCAATGTCATCTAAAATTAAAGTTTATTTGCAACATAGTATAGCAAACTATTACATGATCAAAAACAAATTAATTGTAGCATTAAAAAAAAGTGTTGGTTTTGAATGCTTGGGGTCCCCAGAAATTTGTGATGTTAAAATGGGGTCACAAGCTGAAAAAGGATGGGAATCACTGTATTAAAGGGTCTAAGTAAAACAAATAGGATTAGAATAACTCCTAGAATATAATGGTATATTTAAGAGATGTAAAGTGCAAGTCTAAGGGCACCAGGGCTTTTTGGTGGTGGCTGTCAGTAGTCTTCCAACTTTAAGATTTCCCACGCAAGCAAAACTAAACTTTTAATGTAGATAACAGCTAATGAAATAGTCTAACACATGGATGTCGAATTCATTTAAGTTCTGGTGCCACATACAGCCTCATCTGAACACACAAAGGTCAGATCACTAAAATAACAAAAACAATAAGTTATCATGTGGTTTATTTTACTGCAAAAAAGTAAAATTACAGTATGAAAATGTTTATGATAAGAGTTATGGCTCAGCTTATCATTTATACATCATACATTATATCATTTATGTCCATTACAACTTACAGATCCCAGCACAAAAACTTAAAAAGAACTGAAAAACACAGCATTTAACTCTCAATGTCTTTGTCATTTTTTGATTTTGAAAATGTATCCTGTGGACTGGAATGAATTTTTAGGAGGCTCAATTTGGCCCATGGGCTGTATGTACCTTTGGTTTAGTGCTTCAAACAGGAGGTTTAATGCTTGTGCTCCTCTTTGCTGCTAAATGTGGAGCAGTGTAGAAGGGATGTATGCCACACTGTCATGATTGAGTTGGAAAATATATGTTTCATGGAAGCAACCATAACATGACCACTGACAGACAAAGTGGTAATGATTTTGATTATCTTCCAACACATTTGGTTTGAGGACTAAATGTTCACTTGCTGCCTGATGTGTCCAACCCAGTGAAAGACAACATTGTCATAAAATAATCAATATTTTTTTTACCATTTCCTGATCGGTGTACAGGGGTGGAGGAAGTACTGAAGTTTAGTACTTATGCAAAAGTACCAATACCCTGCAAAATATTTACTCAAGTAAAAATAGAAGTACTGCATCAAGAATCTTACTTAAGTAAAAGTACTGAGTACTTACTTTAAAATGTACTTTAAAGTATAAAAGTCCAAGTACTCACACAATGCCAGTCTGTGGACTGTGTCATTATGATAAAGAATGTAGCCATACTTATTTATGCCTCTGTCACTGCTCAGTGTCACAACAATATTATGTGTATTGAAAAGATTAGTGTCAATATTGTGTGTGTGATTTCTCATGCAAGATTTAGATGAAAATATGTTAATATAATGTAACGAGTAATGACATCAATTTCCAAAATGTAAGGTGTAGAAAGTACAGATAACTTCCACAAAATGTAGTGAAGTAAAAGTAAAAGTATGCATTATTATTTTTACTTAAGCAAAGTACAAATACAAAAAAAATACTTAAGTACAGTAACAAAGTAAAAATACTTCTTTACATTCCACCACTGTCGGTGTATATTCATTCACAAATGAAAGACACAGTTATGATACACATATGCTTTAATGAGGTGTGTCATGTTACTGTCACCAAAAACTTTAAAGAAAGCTCCCTCTATATTAAACTCAAATTATAGCAAGTAAAAACAGCAGTTATTCAAAAAGAAATCAACTTGAGAAAAAAATAATTTAACAAAGCAAAATTACAGTATGAAAGTCTTTACATTTGCAAACTATTATTTCACAATAATAATCTGAACCTGAAAGTAACATAAGTAACATTTTTAAGAATATACAATTACAGTTCGCAGTGTATCTACAATGACACAAAACAGGAACAGTAATAGGAATCTGTAATCTTTCACTTGTCATTATTTCCAACAATGATAAATACAATAAGACCATCAGTGTGTTCTGTGTAATTTTTGGGCTTTGCAAATTCATCCCAATGTTTTTTTTGTTTTTTTTGCCTATGTATTTCACTTTTGATTATATTGTATAACACTTTGTGAAATCTTTCTGCAAAAAGTACTATATAAATAAACTTTCGGGTTATTATTATTATTATTATCATTGTTATACTCATAATTTTTTATTAGGGTTATGATTATAATCAATATTAGATCCGGTGACCCAGACTGAAGTCTTATGAGGGTTGGTTTTGGCCAGTGGGCCATTTGACACCCCTGGTCTAGCAGCTATTACAGTGCAGAAAAAAAATATTAGACCATCAAAAGTCATCAAAAACAATGGTTATGCAATCAAGTATTAATGCCTGTGTGAATCATGTGACTAAAACAGACAGAAAAGCAAACATGGAATGTCTACAATCACTGTTTTTGGCAGTACAATGCCATAGCTATTGATGTAAGAACTGAAGAGATTTTATATTATAAAAAACATGGAATATGACTAAATAAAACTTTTATGAACTGTTTTTGTTGTTATTGTTATATTTATCCAAACAAATGTACCTTTAGTTGTACTAGGAATCAAATAATTGTAGTGTATTCGTTTTTTTTTTCCAACACTATTTTTTTTTTTTTTTTAAACATTACATAATTACATAACCCACTCAGATGTTTATTTCCCAAGAGCAAACTTTTCCGCTCTTATTTTGAATGCAAATGTCGTAACTTCCGGTTTGGTGCGTCACGGTGCGCGCGCTGCTTGACGGACTTATGCGATAGGAGGGGACGACTGACTGGACCGAGCTCATTTCTGCTCTGACGTGCCCCTGACGGAGAGAGAGAGAGAGAGAAAGAGAGAGCGAGCGAGCGAGCGAGAGAGAGAGAGAGAGAGCGTCTGCTGGTTCCGATGAAAGAACTCAGCCGTAACTCGGGGTGTATTTCCTAACCCGAGTTAACCATCCACATGCGCTGACACAACCCGAAACGGTCCACACATCCCTCGGACGGCGGAGGGAGCGTTTACTCGGCTGTTGTGACACATTGTGAGTCCACAGAGAAGACACGCGTTGAGGGGGAAGATGTTGCTGAAGGAGTACAGGATATGCATGCCCCTCACCGTGGAGGAGGTGAGTTTCTTGCGCGTTGTTTCTTTCGCACTTCTTTGTGAGATTTTTCCACTACGACCGTGGACGAGCGGGGCAGTGTTAAGGAAACGTCGCTCCAAACAGACATGTGGAGGAAATTCTTTTAATGAAATTCTTTTAATGAGATGTGAGAAATGCAATCAGATGTGCTGACCAGACTTTCCTGAAGACTGCTGTTCACCTCAGTCACTATGAAATACTTCCCAGTGGAGCCTTTTAAGCGCCAAGACCAAGTTAACATGTGTAATCTGTAGCCTGGTTTTGTTTGATCACAGACACCCCAAAGGAAAAAGTGTCCACATGATCCATATGCATGTGGTCTATAAGGTAGGCCTTCATAAACACGAGGTTTTTACCCACCACTCCATCCAACATTCATTGGTGTGATTCTTCAGTCATTTATAATAAGCTACCTCACATATTAGTACCATCACCAATAAGGTACTGTAGTAATGTGATGATTGGAACACACACACACACACACACACACCTTTTCTAGGTATTACTCTTAATCTATAGACGGCCACATATGACTTGTACTTCATTCAATGCATGTTGCTCTACTGGTTATGATACACAATGCAAAACAGGGTTGTCTGCACTTGAGAGTGGGGGGGGGGGGGCAGTGAGGAATTCATAGTTGTACTTGTGTTGCACTGATTTACAGCCGAAAGAAAGACCTATTGTCGTATTCAGGGTCTTTTCAGTGAGTACTCACAACTGTCTAAAATTAGCAGGTGAATTCTCTCCTGTCTTGGCATGTGTGGTATAAAGCAGTAGCACCTCTTTCAATGATTGCCCGTGTCATTATTTTCCAATCCTTGGGTTGTCTGTTGCGTGGGTGGTGTTGTTGGATGTCTTGGATGAGGGCTGGGAGTCAGGTGGAATAAGAGTGTTGCTGCAGCATAGTCTCTTACAGCTCAGCCGAGATCTACAAATGAGGTTTGATCTCATCTGGAATTAGAAAACAAACCATACAACTTTAGAAGAGGTTACATTTGCGTTCAGAGTATTTTTAACCTGCTGAAAGTTATTTTTAATTGAAGACGTTGAAGGTAGAAATAGACGAGTTTTGGACCTCATACGTTTCTTTCTCGTAGATATGTGTTCCTTTGTGCTTTAGTAATGCTTCTCCAATAATACACAACTTGCATTATTTGTTGGACTTCTTGGAATGATTGACTGATTTCAGTAAATTTTCAATGATGTGATGTTAGGGGCAGTTGAGACCACTATGAATTTATTTGAAAGTACTGTCAAGTGAAGGTTCAAGAAGATGAAGTAAATTAGTAATAGCAAGAGTGTTAATTCAACAATGAATCATGCAGATATTTGTGATCAAGAGGGGAAGCGTAACATACTTGCAAGGGTGTTAAAAGTGCTCTCGAATACTTCTGCAGTGTGTGTGTGTCACATTTCATATTTGTGTTATGTGGGTGTTTGCGTACACTTGTATGTACACTTGCATGTGTTTGATGCATGCTTGACATCTGTAATCCTAATTTGGCCAGTGACACCAACTGATAAATTAAAACATTTGTTACTGTGGGAGCAGTCAATTTAAGTAACCAGTGGCACCAACTGTCAAAAAGGAAGACAGTATATGTTATTTGATAATATTCGGGAATATAAGTTTTTAAAAGGTACAATATTTATGCATTCATCAGAAGTTTGTTTTGGAGTCTTGATTTGTGCTGGGAGCCAATCATTTGTTGATGTTACTGACCTTCAAAGCTAATGATGACACAATAAACTACATTCATAGCACTGATTTGGTCAGTGTTATCAGCCCACAAATGTCATGTAAACACACACAAATCTTACTTATCCTTTAAACAGACGGGTCATCCTCAGCAACTGCCCCATGTACACTTTGGATATCATTAGCCTTATAGCATAATTGCCCAAGCCACATTTTTGGCCCAATTGTGATACTAGTGTTACTTTACTCCCCTAACACTGCTGTTTTATTGTGCATCACTGGCTATGTCCTGAAAAAAATATGACTTGGGGGAAATTATACTATGAGGCTTACAATATTACTTTTTAAAATGCTCTCTCTACTCAGACTTCATTTAGCAAAATGGCTGTCCAAACTCCAACACAATTAATCTACATATAAACCCTCAGACAAACCATTGTTTCTGTTGGACTTTAAACTGTAGACACCATGGAACCTCAGATAATTTTGGATGCAGCAGACCCAGAAGATTAAGTCTGTCACAGCAACAAAAATAACTTACCTTAAGTCACAGGTGTCAAAGTCCAGTCCTCGAGGTCCGGTATCCTGCATGTTTTAGATGTTTCCCTCTTCCAACACACCTGGTTTAATTCATGATCAGCTCATCATCCAGCTCTGCAGAAGCCTGATAATGATGTACTGGCTTTCAGGTGTGATGGAAGAGGAAATCATCTAAAACATGCAGGATACCGGCCCTCGATGACCGGACTTCGACACCCCTGCCTTAAGTGTTGGGTCAGTGAAGTACAGTGTGTACTTTGTATTGTGTAGATTTTGCCACAGTACTGGTATGTGTCTGTCTCCAAAAGTATTCTTGAAGTAATGCTGGTAATAGACTGACTTCCACTCAGTTTCACCTGTATTTGGTGTTTCACATACTTGTTAATTAAACAAAAACAAATAGGTATAGACAAATTTGGATGTGGTACCATTGTTCTCCAGTCTCTTTATTTACCTAGGCTAAGTCATCACTCTGGAAAATGTTTTTAAAAATCTCAGTGTTTGTGAAATAAAACACAGCTTATGTGTCGACAAGGGGCTTGAACTTGGAGAAGGAAGTCTTTTCTGCAAAATATCTTGGACATAAATTTACCAGCCAACCAGTTTCCTACATCAGCAGCTCAAGTTTTTATATTTTCTGATGCAGCCATGAATTGCTTGAAAATGAATGTGCCCAAAACGTTTTTGTTTGGGCCTTTACCATTTAGGTTTGCCTTGTCACTGCTGTTGAACTCAACTTCCTGTGTCTTCTAAGTCTAAGAGAAAAACACTTCTTTTATGATGCAGGCCAAGTCTAAACTATGAATCTTACTATCCGCTAAGCTAAACAACCTGCTGAAGGTGTAAATAATTCTCTTTTTAGCAGCCACTGTAGTCTTTTACTTGCTATTGCCAAGCAGTAAAAAGGATGCCAAGGTAGAGGGGTCAGAAGGATTCACATAATGAAGCAAAACAGGCAGTCTGTCAGTGGAGGTAATAACTGCATGTGAAGTGCGTACATTCTTCCTATTAAAGACCCATGAAAACCAAAGAAATGCAAACAAAACCTTCATACTGTATAGACAATTTAACATCAGGATGATGAGAATAAGGTTATGTTCAGACTAGAGGCAAATGTGGCCCGAATCCAATTTTTCCACCCTTATTTGACCTGTATCCAATGTGTTGAAGACAGTTTGAACAGCACAAATCTGATATTTTTTCAAATCCAACCCAGGCCACTTTCATATGTGGTCCTAAATCTGATATGTATCTGATATTTTGCAATGTGACTTCAGTCTGAACAGCCAAGTAACATTTATCTGACTTTTACGTCATTGAAATCCAAAAAAAAAAAATCACAGTTCTGCATCCTGGGAAACTGTCTGTGTGGTCACATATTAAGTCGGGACCTCTTTTGCGCATACAGGTCACTTCAGGGTCGCATTCTGTTCATCCTCAAAACTGATAGAAGTCACATTTAATGTGTGAAATGAATGAGCACACAAAATATCCAAATTGTGCGTTAAGACCTGCTATCTGAATACAGTCTTAGCCTTACATCCACTTCTGCTCAAGTCTTTTTTGGATAAATCCCAGAAATTGGGGCGTCATTGTTTGTTGACAGCCGTATCTTAAAAAGATGTCTTCTCAATGGTTCAAGGGGGAGGCACAGAGGAGGTGGGGGGTTTGTTCTGTTTGTTCTTATCATGACTGAACACATTGAGCCAAGTGACATCCCTCGTCTCCTGAAAGTTGAGTCAAACTGTTTCCTGCCTGTCCAAGGGGAAGGGACTGGGAGAATGAAAGATGAGTGTGTAAGGGGAGGGTGGGGTGATGGTAAATAGGAGGAGGAGAGGGGGTAATGAGGGGGAAGCAAATGGAGAGGAAGAAAAGAGGGAAGAAAGGATCCGTCCGCTTTTGGGTCGGTCGACTTTGGGGGTTGACTGCTGCATGAAGGATGACGAGGGAAATGACGAAAGAGAGGATGAAAAGAGAAGTGAACTTAATGCAGGAAGCTGGGAGTTTTTCTTCCCTTGGAAAATCCCAGGGGTCATGCACTAATACATTATGTGTGTATACATGCTTAGATTTGGAATCACAGGGACACGCAAGGTCACGTCTCTCTGTGTATTGTCTCTGGGAAGAGATTACTGTCTGCTGCTTTGCCGTGTTGCGTCATCGGAGACTTACTACTGCAGATGTTGGACGGGCTTTCCGTGCAGTGTTTATACAAGTTTAACAAACACCATACACACCGAAGAAATCATTTAGCCAGAGCAGACTGAATCAAAGTCGTTCTGTGATTTCTCATTCCCTGTCCTCTTAGTCATCCACAGCCAGGGTGTGGGCCCGCTGCATTTTTTACTCATGTATGTTTCACTCAGTCATATGCCATACACTTCCCAAGAAATCAAAATCTCTCAAATGAATATTATTCCAAAATGAGTAGCACTATAATCATCAATTTGCTTTGAAGAGTTAAATGACATTCTGGATTGACTCTTAAAAGGGAAATGTGAGTATCTTGCTACTTAAGTCGCTTGTTCCTATAGGGATTTTTATATAGAGAGTTAGAGAGATTCATGGAGAGCCCCCCCTGATAGTGCCACAGGGGAGTTTATTTCAGAAGGAAATTATATAGTTGTGAATTGAGAGAGACAATTAATGTTTTTCATCCCCTTTGAATTCATTATTTCACTATTTACACGTCTGGGGTGGTGCAGTGGTCAGAACTGCTGCCTCACAGCAACATTCCAACATCGTTTGTACGTTCTCCATGTGTCAGGTACTCTGCCTCCTCCCACCACCCAATGACATGCACTGATTTAACCAAGATTAAATGATTAAATATGAGAATGAATGGTTGTTTGTCTGTATAGTCTTCTCTGGTGAATTTCTGACAAGTCTAAGGTGTAACCAGTCTTCATCCACAGATAGCTGGGATCGGTTCTGGGGGGGGGGGGGGGGGG
>JAPSES010000104.1:12595184-12617048 GCA_029822895.1 Maxillicosta whitleyi
GGGGTAAGTCAGTGTGGATGTACTACACTGATGATGGGGATGTCATACAGATTCATGTCAAAAATACACAACTATCCGTTTAAGGACACTGGTACTGAGGTCGAATGGCGTGATATTAACGGGCTTATTATATATTTTACTAATTTCTATTGGAGTGTTCTATCCTCACAAGAATAATAAATTGTACACTTTTTCTTATCATACTGACTGACTTTGTCGTCTAATCCAAAGTTAGAGACATGGTCCCTCTTGTGTAGCAGCTGCACTCGCTGCTTTGTATGCTCCTCCCATCACACCAAGGACTTAAAGTCAGAAAGCCTTTTACATGAAAGTCTATGAAACAGGGGAGCTGGTAATTGTCTTCAAAGCTGCTTGATAACAGACCGCCGTCACTCTAATGAGCCTAAAGATTCAACAAAGAGCCAGTGGTGTTAATTCAAATGGTATTTAACACCAGCGTGCAGTTCTAATTCCAGGCTCTATCCCACGTCATGTCTGTCTCCACTGGGAGTCAGATACGCCGACGCCTGGAGGTTTGGATTAATTATTGTATTAAATTTGTGTGTGCAGGATTTGCGATATTTCAAGTCGGAGAAGACGTCTCGAGGGATCCTGCAGGAAGGGTGGAGGGACACTCAGGACCCCATCATGTGCTCGTACAAACTGGTGACTGTTAAGTTTGAGGTGTGGGGTCTGCAGACACGGGTCGAACAGTTTGTGCACAAGGTGAGAGCTTAACAGATAAACTCCTTTTTTAAATTTTTTTTTTATTTTTAACTTGTCTTTTCCAGCATCATAACAGCAGAATGGACCTTTTGGTGATAAACAAGAGTATATGAGTTTATCCCCTTAATATTCTACTGTCTTTATTATGTGTTTTGTTGAACCACCACCACCACCACCCCTGTTCATTTGTACAATCCTTGCTCTGTACATGCTGTCACTCTTCACTGGAACACTTGAATAAAATAGACCCTAGTATTAGTCGTGACATTTTTACATTATGATTGATCAATGAACATGTCAGCACGCAAAAGACAGATTTTAACAGGCTATTATTTCACACGTGAATATGGATTTTAATATTTTCAGGGACACAATTGTCCGCTGGTAGACTGGGTGTTACTCTGTGGTAGTAAATTAAATGATCCAAGTGTTAAATCATTCATACTTTATGTCTACAAAACATTTCTCAGATTTGACGTCAGTACTGTGTCCTGTCGGTCATTCTGTTGTGTTACAGGTGATTCGGGATGTGCTGCTGCTGGGACACAGGCAGGCCTTTGCCTGGGTGGATGAATGGATTGGTAGGTCTATTACAGCTCTGTTATCTACATTCAGAATAATTTTCATTCTCCAGATTTATCCTTTTACTTCCATATGGATCCGATCAAGTGCAAGTGAATATCAACATGAAAATCTGCTCATATTTGGTTGATGATTTTTTTTCCAAAGCGACTTGACACGGGACTTGAACTAGCAAACCTTCTGCACCATAGTCAGCGGTGTAAACCACTACCTTCTGCTAGGCTGCATTAAATGAACAAAAACACATTGCAAAAGGCTTTCTATTACTTTGAGAAAAAAAAATTCATAGACTGTCACATTTATATCTGTGAACTGTTACAGAAATGACTCTTTATGTGTTATTTACCTGTATCAGTACAGACCAGCACAGCTTATAAATAACACTGTTAGTATTAAATACATTAAATGAAACACTGTGATTATGTCTGGCTTATACTTACTTATGGTGACGCATACAACGGTAAAGAGTCGCCCACACGTTACTATGACAACCTGTCCGTGTGTTACCACAATGAAACAGACACTTTTCAATATTTTACTCCAAAATGTATTTTCAACATAGTTGAACATAATATTTATTTACTTCATTATGATTTCTGTCAAAAACCACTTGTTTTGAATGTTTGTGTAAAGCTTAAAAATTGATGTCTGTTTCTAGTCTGTGTGTTACCGAGCAGCAAATTTGACATTTTATCTCTAAGTATTTATAAATAACTACTCAAATATGTATAATACAGTAACGGAAAAAATTATTAGACCACCTCGTGTTTTCTTCAGTGTCTTTTTAATTTTAATGCCTGGTGCAATTAAAGGTACATTTGTTTGGACAAATATAATGATAAAAAAACAAAAATAGCCCATACTAATTTAGTTTCAGAGCTGATATTTATCCATTTCCCATGTTTTCTTGATAAAAAAAACCTAAATCAGTTCCGTTCTTACATCAATATCTATGTCACTGTACTGACAAAAACAGTCCCTTTAGACCATGGGTGTTTTTTTTTTCTGTCTGCTTTAGTCATATGATACACACAGGAGTTAGTACTTGATTGCATAACCATTGTTTTTGATGGTTTAATTTTTTTTTCATCCACATAATTTACTCTGCTTACGTGACAGAAACTGTTGAACACAAAATGTGCCCATGTGTCACCACTTGATCGGACCCATATTTATATTCACAGCCTGGCCAAAGATAAGTATAAAACATGATATTTCAATGAATTATCTTTAGCTTTCATTATAAATACAATTCTATTTATTATCGCCAAGATCTGGGGACCATTTCTCCGTCACATCCCAAAGGCTCTCAGTAGCTTTCAGGTGTGGACGGTGATGAAAATGGCATTTTCATGCTTTCTGAACCACTCTATCTGATCTTTATGCCCTCTAGTAAACTGATGTTTAAAATATGAGAAGCTACTAAAGAACTAGTTGAAACATATTAATCACTGCAGTAATCACCCAGTCAGATGAGGACTTCTTTTTTGTCCAGGCTGTGCATCGGTGTTACAAATCAACACAAAATAACATTTATTATTGCAGTAATGCAGTGTTTAACACATGTATTCTCCCACCTCCACCCAGTATAAGGTGGTTTCCACTGATGCCATAATTTAACAGGATTTCTGTTTTACCAAAATATCTATTTTATGTTTTTATAATGGTTCATCCACCAGTATATGCAACATCTTTTTAGCAAAACCATATGTTTTAGGCTAAAATATATCTATTGTTGCTATCCATACATTTTCAAGTTTAATGTTTTCCAAAAATGTAAAGCAGCAAATTACTATTTTTTTTTTAATGAAATTGTAAAATTCCAGTTATTATATTTCATTCCTGTGTAAAACTACATAAAAACAATGGCAGCAACAATGCAAACTGTTATCTGTACCAAAGGTGGACACAGTAAATATTAACATTTTTGGTTATTATTTGTCAACAAGGACTATTTTGTTATTCCAACTGGTCATTTTCTTAATGAATAACAGTGAAATTGTGAATTTAAAAAAAAAAAAAAAAAACGTTTTTGATAAACTATGATGTTATTTACGTTTTCTTGTTTTAATGACAGGTGGTCTGAAACATTTGTTAAACACTGTATGTTGTGAGTAATTTCTTTAAACCCTTATGCAATTCTAAATGTCATTGTTAAAGCTAATGTGATTATATAAAATACTGTTTAATGCTGTTTTTTTGGCCATTTATTGTGCATGAACGATCACTCCATCTGCGCCACTGCATCTAACTCTGTCACTGCCAACCCTACTCTTCCTCCTCCAGCATGAATTCATTTAGAATCACTAATAATGACAAACACGGGGCTCTATTTTCCAGTCACGAATGATGTTTGTTTGAAAAGAAACCTGCATGAATACACCTAAAACACTGTTTCATGTTCAGAAAATACATTTAATACATATTCAAATTATAGCATTAGTGCCGGAAAAACAGTTTTGTTTTGTTATTTTGACACCATTCGGCACTATTTTTAACATTAAAGCCAAACATCAGCACATTTTGCCTGTGTTTATGATTATCCGTGTCATATTCCAGTAAATCCTACCACATACTGTAATTGGATGCATTGTTACAGGACGGAATAATTGGAAGTTTACATCACAGAAGAACGATGCATTTACTGAAACATGAAAGCTTCCACAGCATGTTTCTCTGAGAGTCTCGTTGCACAAGAAGCAGTCATAAATAGCTGCAACTCCTCCACTAACTTGGTGTTTGGGTTTTTTTCCATCATTGGAGCACACAAAGATAACAGCGAATCCTTTCCTGTTCCTTCTTCCTTCTTCTCCTCGATTCCAATCTTGTCAATAACCACTAACCTCTATACGACGACTTCCTACAAACTGAAAATGCTCCACAAGAAGGGATGGTGTTGCCTGGGCGTTGAGGGAACTCATCTCAGTGTTGCTTTGTGGTGCTTCAGATGATCCAACCTCTTATTTGGGTTTGGATTGTTCACATCCCCCCCCCCCCCCCCCTCATTCTTGAAGTTTGCTTCACCTTATCCTTTTCTTTCCTTCTTCCTGGTGTGGCTCAGACCTCTCTCTGGATTTTGGGGGGCCCTAGCAACTGGCCTTTTTAACGCCTTTAGCTCTACTCACCCACGGAATGCACCTTTAACACCTGACCCCCTCCTCCCCTGCCTCTCCCTTTAACCGGCGTGCTGTTTATAGGGACGTTACCAACATTTCGACCCTCGTTCCATACCCTACCCCTTCTTCCAGATATGACTTTGGATGACGTGCGGGATTACGAGAGACAAATGCATGAGAAAACCAACATTAAAGTTTGCCATGAGCAGCAAGAGCATTCCACAACAAATTCATCTTCACTGGATGACATAGAGATCCATGACAAAGCAAGCGTATGTGTCCTTTCATTTCTTTACTCCATTGCGCCTCCTCTGTCTCTTGTTTGATGACTTGCTTCTGAAGCAGTCACACAATCACACATTTTTACTTTGAATCTTATCACGCATTAACTGTTTTAAGTGTGTTAGGGGTTTCATCATCTAAACTGATTGATTTTTTACTTAGAGTGACTTGTTTTCTGGCTTTTTGAGGTACATTATATGGACAAAAATACTGGGACACGTTCCTGTTGTTTTGAAATATGATCATATTATTAATGTTCCCATTAGTTGTTGTCAATAATTATTATGATATATGTCATAAATGGTATTTATTTCAGAGGTTGATGTGTCTTCCTGAGTGACAGTTGTAGAAACAAGATCATTATTTGTAGTTTAAGCCACAAAAACCCAAACAGCCACCGACAACTAAAACCATCTACTGATCTAACATGTAATACCTGTTGATGTGAATAAAATAGTCATCAGATATGATTTGGACTTTCATTGGCTCTGTAGTTACCGTGGAAACACCATCATCTTCTACAACATTGATTCACCAGTAAAACCCATGGAATTGGATCAATGACAGTGGATGGACACACGGTTTATGTTCAGTTAATGATATATTTTACTGAAAATGTCATTTTTTGTCCATTTTTCTCTTTTTGACATAACATTTAACTTTAATGTTAATGCTTTTATGAACATCTACTTGATCTGTGAATTAATTATAGGAAAATACTTGATGTTCACTGAAAAAACCTAAAATACAGGGGATTATGTTATAATAAATTGTGATGAAGGACTTGAGAAAAGTTCATTATAGAGAAAAATATAGTTTGGAACTGCCACGAAAGTAACAGGTTAATATAATTACTTATAGTTTAGACTGTGACAGATATTTTAGAAATCTGAAAGTCATTTTTTCACCAGTTTTCTCTGTTTTTGACAACATTTACTTTAATTTTAATGCTTTTATGAACATGTAAAATGATCAGAGAATTAATTAAAGGAAAATGCTTGATGTTCACTGAAAAAAAAAAGTCAAGCTTCAGAATGCACTTGAGAAAAGTTCTTTATAGGAAATGGATATGTTTTGCAACTGCCACAAAAGTAGACTGTGACAAATATTTCAGAAATCTGGAAGTAGAACATTTAAAACATTTATACTGATTAAAAAAAAAAATCAAAGGGAGTAAAATCAAGCAAAAATTAAGTCATTTAGTTTTTACTTTTGAATAATTTTGTAAGTGTACGATGAAGAGAAAATTTTTCTTGTAATTTTTATGACAGTAGAGAATCATATGATATCGATGACGTTATCTGTTAGCAACAAAACACCTGAATTCAACACGTCCCCAATCCTTTTGTCCCTATAGTGGACCTAGGAACCATAAACTGATTTAAAATGTGCGTTCTTCCTCTTAAATCCAGACATGACAATGGATGAGGTGAGAGAGTTTGAGCGTGCCATCCAGGAGGCCACCAACCAGAAGATCGGGATGTTTCCACCGTCGATCTCTGTTAACGCAACACCCCTGTCATCCTGCGCCCTCACCGGCCCCGCCAGCGCCCCCTCCACCCCCATGTGCACAGATGCGCCTGAATCCCTCTCCGTTCCCAAGGACCGACCACGCAAAAAGTCCGCTCCAGAAACTTTGACCTTACCCGAACCCGTCCCAGAGACCCCCGTGTCGGTTTCAAACCACCTCCAATCAGACGCATCGCCATCTTCCACTTTGGATATCGAAGAGATGGGAGAGTAGAGAGAGTTAAGGGACTTTGGGATATCACCTTAGCATAAGTGTTGCCCCTTCCCCTTTTCTTAGTCGCCCGATAAGACTAGCGTCCATACATCAGTGCCCAGCTTTCATGATCTTAGCCAGTGATTTTCCATTATGTCGGACACAGACCAATCAGTGTAGAGGTCTTCACCATTGTCCTTGATGCCATCCAGGCAGCTGTAGACTCAGCTACCCTGACCCAACTTCCTCTTCCTGCAAGTCTTATGTATTATATTATAACCACATGCGACGACTCTTCACATCAAAGAGCGTCGCTTATGTTTTGAATATGATTACTTATCTTATATTAATATTCTGTTTCCTTAGGTGTTTTTTCTTTTTTTTTCAATCAAGAGTAGACAGTTGCTTAAAGCTGTTGAACTTTGAAGTAGTTGCCTTATTACCACAGAGCCAGTCAAGGTTTATTAGTTCATTTAACTATGTGTGCAAATGAAGAATATTGTCCTTTTTTTTTTTTCAGTCTCTAAAATGGCTGTGTGCAGTTAAATAGGACTAAAATTAGCGATACCAATTAAAGTAGCGAAGAAGACCTTATGTTAGACTCAAATTCACATTAGAAAGACAAGTACCGTCATACCAGAACCACCCAGCAACTATGTCCTGAGCCGTTTGGATCAGGTTGCAGCCATCCTTTTCCACTCAAACCCACGATTACACACAGAAGATGCAAGTTAAGTACAATCCTCAAGAGTTTACGCCTCAGGTCTCCCCACTCTACGTATCTCATGCTTTGAAAAGGCAGGGATGTTACTGTACCTTTCTCTCCTACTTATTACCAACCAGACATTTTATACCTCTACAGGCATTACAGTACAGTAACTACACCAGTCTACTTAACCCTTGGAATGTTTACACATCACAAACTGTGGAACATTTGCATATTAGTGGTAACATTTTAGATGAAGCTGATATCTGTTAATATCTGAGGTTTTAGCATGACAGTTTAACAATATTATCATTTAATTTGTTGAACTATCGCAGCATTTATCTTGAGAGGTCGCTACGACTTAGAAAAATGTAAAATGTTGCCTGAAACTAATGCTGGACATCTCATGTGACGTAACGTGATCAAATTGTATCAAATCAGCGAATCACTTTACTGTCATATGTAGGAATAAGGCCATTTTGGGGAGCTTTAAATTTTGATATGTGTGCATAGTGAAAGTTTAAGGGGATGTTAAGTTGACTTGCGATTGTTAATTGTGTTGCATTTGCCGAATCGCTGAAACCTTTTCCTTTGCTGATGCTGATTGTTTATATTTCACCTGTAGTTTGGTGGTCACAGAACATGATAATGACGCATTGTTCAGAGACATATTTGTGCGAGGCTTGTACTGCTAGTTGCCGTAAGTCCCAAAGGAAGAGGCAAATATGTAGAAACAGCAAGTTCTTTGATGGAAAATCCCCTTTTTCCAGTGATATTATTCAAAGAAAGGGTTTTTATATGCTGCATGGAATGTTAACATGTATACATATTGTATGAAGTATATGTGTATATACTGTAAATGGATGGACAGTATATTTAGTGATGCAACTGTATGAAAAAGTGAATGCGAACTTTGGAAGCTCTGTACTAATTTTGTATGATACAAAATCAGATTTTGAGTGAAATGTAAGCATGCCCAGACAATATAGGCCTACAAACTCTTTCAACTCAGTGCCTCTGCATGCAAAGATGTATTTGTCACCTACACATATGTAAACCAAAATCTTTTACTGTTTTCCAGCTGTAGAAACCCAAAATTTCATTGCATTTATTTGCCTGTTTTGTTTTTTTGGGGGGGGTTTTTTTTTTTTTCTTTTTTTTTTTTTTGACCAGGTATGAACATAGACTACCGCCTCACAGTTCTCCAACATACAGTAGTCGGATTAAACATCATATCAAAACTCCATCATCAGGCTTTTCAAGTAACAGGGCTAATTTCTTATATTTTGGTAAAACCTTTGTTCCCCTGTTCAATCCTAACAAATGCGTTTTGCACTTTTCCAGTTGCTGACACCTTATTTGACAATGAAGGAATGTGTTACATCACAGTCCTGTTGGGGTTTATTGGACCAGAGTCCTTAAAATACAACAATGTGACTTAGAAGAAAGAGTCCTCAGTGAGAGTCTTGCCATAAAAAAATGTTAATATTATGTACAGTTTCTCACTTGCTTTTGTTAAAAAAACAAAATTACAAACTGTAGCTATTTATCTGTAACCGTAGCTTTTGTCTTTGCCTTTTGAAGATAACAATAAATACCAGTATACCAGTGATTGGCGCTCTATATTGATCTATTACGTATAGATTACACATACTTCCAGCTCTGGTATGGACCATCTCTTTTGTCAGGAACACAGAGATCCAGGGATATGTTCGATCTACCGTGGGTTATTAAAAAAAAATAAAAAATAATGCAAAATATTAATTTGTGTAACATTAAGGTCTGCTCTGTTTAAAAGAGTAACATATTGGGTTACTGTAAATACTGTTGTTAATGACCAATAGAGTACCTTTCTTACATCAAATCTGCTTCGAGTTGCATTTGCTGATGTGACATGAATGTGCTCAAAGACTTGGAGGCGACGTAGAAGGATATCCTTTAGTGTTTGTGTGATAAGGATGATCTTCACAGACATGACTTAAAGATTTGTTCTAATCTAGGCGTAGACTTAAACTTACTATGTGTCTGTATCTATGAAGTGAATTTCATCTATGGAGGATACTGAATTCAGTTAGGTTTACCTCTATCAATTGAGTATCAAGACTCGTCCTCATCGTCGTGGTGCACTTTTGACTCTCCAGTTGCTTTTGATGACCTTGCAGGGCTTGTAATAGATGTACAACTAAATTAATTCTTTTCTTTTTCAGTAGGGTTAGTGTTTTGACGTTTACTTGCCATGTTAACTGAGAGGTGATCTGCTTTTCTATTTTTTTGTTTCTTTTTGGGTTTTTTCGTTGTAGTAGTAGTGGTAGTAAACCTTCTGTACTTCCTAATTTCGTGGTTGCTGTACTGTTAAATTGTGAAATTACTTTGATCTTTTTTTCCCCCTTTTTTTCTTTGATAAAAGGACCAAGCTTTTCATTCGCCTCCCCTTCCTCCTGATGCAGTTTGCATCCTATTGAGCTTTTGTGCCGTCGAATAAAACACCGGGACCTGTCTCACCAATCAAAATCACTGAGTTCGCTGGGAAAACTGCACCAGCGAACAGCTCAGTGTTTCTCTTATCTGTGCTGGACATAAGATGTGGTTCTGGTTTTTTCACCTTCATTAATCCTGCTTCGTGAAACAGGCCCTTGAAGTGCCGTTCTTGTTTGGCTGCTGGAAGTCGCTCTGAGTTCTTCCACTGTAACGATTATGGTATTTGTTATATTTTTACTGCCCTTTGAGGTTGATTTTGTTCTTTGTTGCAATTTTTGTTTTACTTTTTCTGAAATAGTTAAATAAAAGTTTACTAGCTATTAACACCTGGCTATCTTTTTTTTCAATGAAAATCCTGTCCCTGCCTAATGTTACATAACGTTAACCCTTATAAACTGCTCATTTCTTAAGTTTGGTTGATTTATTTAGAATGTCTAAATAGACTATCCCATATTAATAAATATATGTAATTAAAAACTTGCTGTAACACAGTAGTTTAAGGCATTACTTGTCATTTTCCAATCATATTTTATTCAGTACATGTTCAATAGGGCTTGCGTCACAACACACTTTATGCCCCTAATTTAATTAATTAAATGAAAAAAAAACAAAAACAAAGTAGATTGTGAGACCTTAACCCTCGCAAACTGTTCATTTCTTAAACCTTCACAGTTTGGTTCAGGGCAAATTTAACCCAGACCAAGAATTCCCTCATAGTAAGTGTTTATACCAAATATTAAACTACAGCTTTATTTAGAATGTCTAAGCAGAGTATCCCATATTAATAAATACATGTAATATATAAATATAATGTTTCAGTGCAGGAAGAGCATATTTTTTTAAGTTTTACAAACTAATTTTTAGATAAAGACATCTATCACACAGTACCATGTCCTGTTTTACATAACACATAAAAACATAAAAATCATTATGATTTAAATATAAAATACACCTGAACCAGCCTCAAAAGTACATTTTAAAATATTTTAATTTTTGTGCGTTTTGGCAAAATTTTGGAAAAATCATTACATTTCAGGATAAAAGCATGAAGCATTGGGTATTTTTACTACTGCTGAATGTTAAAACGGGTCAAATTTAACCCGACTAGTATGCAAGAGTTAAATATCTGTTCCAAAGGTAAGTACTCATGTGAGCAGAGGTAGGGACTTCAGACACATGGTTATTGTCACAATGTTGAGACTTTATTGACTCAAACTAGTGAAAAACTCAACAAATAATCCATCTCAGAAAAAAAAGTTAATTATTTCACGACACTAAAACCATTGATTACATGGATTATGTTTTGATGCCGTAGTAGAAACAGCAGTTGTAGAAGTTATTGTCTCACCATGTAGGGAAATTTGCACTTAAAGGTCACAACAAGACACTTTACAAAAATGAGGTAAATCTAGTTTGTTTCTGACTCTGGTAAATAACCATATAATTTAATAGATAAATAAAGAATAACTCTGCGATGAACTGGCGGCTCATCCAGGGTGTACCCCGCCTTCCGCCCATAGTTGCTGGGATGGGCTCCAGCCCCGCGACCCCGAAAGGGACTAAGCGGTTGAAAATGGATGGATGGATAAAGAATAACTGGATCACTTATCTGATTACTTCAGGATGTGTACTAATGCACATGACAAAAGCACTCCACTGCCACTGTATTCTACAGCTTATGTCTATGGACGGACATTTAAAACAGTGAATGGAGTCTTTTATTTACATTAATAGTTTTGTTACACATGTAAACATGAACCACACACTGAAATGTGTTTTCTCTTTTTAACCCACCACTAGATCATCATGCATCACACACACACTGCATGCTAAGGGCATATTGGGCCCTCTTGGAGTAAAGTGCCTTGCTCAAGGGTACACAAACCAACAAGTTTCCACTAGTCCAGGGAATCAAACCAGCAACTCTTCAGTTACAAGCCAACTCTCCAGTCGACTATTCAGTCGTCTAGGCCATGGCTGCCTTAGTGAAATGACAGACCATGCTCTCAACTGTTCAACACACACACACACACACACACACACACACACACACGAATAAGCCTATATTCACATAAAAAGTAAAAGCTTTTAATCATGGACCAGTAATGAAATAATTAAAATGTCATTTTTAGGATTTTACTAAGTATAAATCATTCTAATTCTATGTATAATAAGCCAGTCTTCATTATGTACTTCAATTGTCCCAAAACACAAATAGTATTGCTTTAATATTTAATTTTTATAAGCAAAGACAGGAAAACTAACACGTTCCAGACAGAGAACGCAGATGCAGACCAGAATACGAATTAACAGCCTTTTATTGTGTCCACACAATAAACAGTTCAGGGTGCAAATCTTTACACAACAGACTCTATACGAACAGACATCATTGAGTCGAGTCCAGGGTAAGGCGAATCCAGTGATCTGAGGTAGTCCAGGGTCGTTAACGGTGACTCCAGTGGGGGTCAGGCTTAAGACGGAGTCAGGGACAGAAGTCAGGTCGTTCGCTGGGGGCAGGCACGGAGGAATCGTTTGACAGGCGGGGCTTGAATCGGCGAGGAAATCCAGAACACGATACAGCAAACACAGGTCACGAGGGCAGGCGGCAAACAGGAAAATCCAAGAGGTAGAAGAAGGGTCATACACTGAAAAACAGGCTAGGAAATACGCTGGAAAGTCATGCATGGCAAAAACAATCTGGCACTGAAGCAGTGTGACTGAAGACCTTATAGACAGTCTTGATGAGCTTGATGAGAGGCAGCGGCTGCTCATCAAGTGACAGGTGACAGAGAGAGAGAGAAACAGAAAAACCCACAGACATTACAAAAACTATCATTTCTATTGTCAGTTTGGAGCTGTTTAGGTTCTGTTTTCATTTGTTGTACATTTGATCTTGTAATTGAAGTTTTCACGTTTTACAGATCCGACCTGACTCGTCTCATGGCTTTTGTGTCTTTCTCCACAGAAACATAGGATTTAGTAGAGACTTGAAGGTTCACACCTGAGATTGAATTTCTGCTTGTACATGTGTGACTCACTCTCACCCTGATGTACAGTGAAGAAAAAGTAAAAAGAAGAAATGTGTTACACTACAAAATTCTAAATGATAAGTTCCCTCCAATCTCTGTTGTTAATATAATGTGGTTCAATTCCAAGTACTGAACCTGAGGACTGTTTACTGTAACTCCTTGGGGTGTACATAGGAGTTATGTATCATTACCCCCATGAGTAGGGGTGGACATTTTCTTCTAATGACATGATGTCACTAAATTAAATGTAACAAAAAAAAAAAAAAAAAACTTCCTTCGCCCTTGTATTTTGGCCATTGGCAGGCTGTATGTCAGCTCTTTAAAAAAGACCATTTGCCACCTAATTTAAGATCCACCATGACCTGAATGACTCAAATCTGTCTGTGGCATGGTCTCTCAAGGTTAAAATCCGTAATCATAACAAAAGATGTACAAAAACACAGTAGAATCTGTTTATAATACAGATACAGATGAACTTTATTGATCTCCAGTGGGAAATAATAATTCCCTGGCAAAATTAAGAACAGATAATTTATGCTTAACACTTAATTCCCAAAGCCCATAACAAAAAAAGTACACAATAAACAAATACACATTTATCATCCTTTATTTAACAAGTTGAAATCCTCATTTCGATAAAACATTTCTTTTCTTACAGTGCCTTTTTAGAATTATAAATAATAAAACTGTATAACAAAGGAAAATACTGAATCTATCATTAGACTGTAAGAAGGAGGAATTCTTTTGACTTTCCGTTAAGTGTTAATGAAATCAACAGTAAACCAAAAGAGAACAAAGAAAAACATTTCCTTTCAGTGATGTGATAGGAAATATAAATTTTGTCGATGGACAAACAAAAATTCGGATTCATGTCGTACTGTTAAATATTTACAGGGTAAATACAACAGATTAATATCAGCGCCAAATGAGTGAAAGCGCAACGCTGATCCAGATCCAGTGTGAAATGATCAGGGTGCGCCCCCCAGTGGATGCCACAGCCTTTCCTTCACATATCCCCACGTTCCCTACGTTGTCTACAGCCGCCAGCCCTACACTCTGTGAGCAGCAGGAGGCGCTGTAGGAAACCATTGTGATGTTCGCGCCGTCCATTCCCACCACTGTGCTCGTGTTGAGGGTTCCATTCCCTTGGTTGATGCTTACACTCTCAATACCAGTCCCATTGACGCCGTCTGTGATATTAGCCACAAACACCCACTGTAAAGATGAACAGGCGGAAGAGGACGAGGTGCAGCCGGTTGAGCTGACGACCTGGCACGTTGGACTTGTGGTATCAGTCGCCTGCAGCCAAGAACACAGAAGAGGACTGTACTCATTTATCCTCAGTGTTGTGGAAGTTATTTCCGAACTGTAATTTATTATTTATGACTGTTATTTAAAAATAATTCCTAGCCTTACAATATTACTGCGTCAGAGTTATAATGTGTTTTATGACTCCTGTATTACTTCAGTTACATACAAGACTTGCATTGTAACTGGTGCATGCGTAGTAGAACCCCCCCCCCCTCCTTCCCCAATACAACAGATAAAAAAAAACATGGGATATATAAAGTACATATAGACAGATAATTCAGTAATGGCACATTCCAAAGTGCTGGGAGGTAGAATATATCCCACCTGGTCTGGAGTGATTCCACCTCAAAGAACTCCAGATGTTGAACATAAACAACAAACACAGAGGACCACAAATCTAAGCTCCTATTTGCTTTGTCACTGAAGAGGCATTTGGACTATCGACAGTAAAATGTTTTCATATACGCAAATGAGATGGAAAAGGCAAAATGATAGATGAGCTAATTGCGAACTTCAACACTGTACGCCACTATTGTTGTGGTGATGTCACGCTGTAGGTTGCGGGGAGGTTTGGGGTAGTTCGCTCTGGCCCCAGGCTTTGACAGGTGTTCCAATGCATTTTACCAAATTGAATGTCAGAAACTTTCCACTTCTCAACACTGTCAAATGCACCATAAGTAATGTTACGATCTATGATGTTGGAATCACAGCAGGAACATTTGCATTTTCTTCAACATCTTATGTGTTCAAACAGGGGTGCAACGCCGAGCACACCAGTAGATAAATCCACAATTGATAAAGAATTCTAACTAGTCATAGAATCATTAGCTTACCTTGCCATTGCTGATCATAGGGTCACGCTAACTATCTTCTTGAAAGCAGGGTTAGAGTTAATAATGTACTGTCTTCTGCCATCTTCACCAACAGGCTCAACAGCAACAGGAAATAGAACTTTCTTGCTGCATTTTTGTTTCCTTAAGGTCTCACGATCTTTCTGGATTCTTTTTTGTTTAGTTTTTTCATTTGAGCAATTAAATTAGAGACAAAAAGTGTGTTGCGACACAAGCCCTTTTGAACATGTACTGAGTAAAATATTACTGAAAAATGACTCGTAATGCCTTAAAACAAAAAGTATTTTGTTACCGTGATGCATTACTTTTATAAAATGTTACTCCAAACACTTTATCCAATAACCTCCTTCCTTCTACATTGAATCTAGTATTTCCTCTCTTACCTTGGCTGCCACAGAAAACCTGAGGACGGCATAGTTGATGTCAGTGGCGTCTGCGTTTTGAGCCTCGATGGTAAGTGTCACATCTGTCCCAGATGCAGCGCTTGATGGTACTGTTAAGGTTACTTTGCCCTCAGCTTTCCCACTTGCTATGGTGAGAGTGCTGGGTGATGTGGACGTGTAGCTCCGATCGTTGTTGGCTTGGATCGTGAATGTCCCAGTGGCTGTTTCATTAACAACACCGTTGGAGGTTGCAGCCACTGTGAAGTCGACGGAGATGGTGGAGCCTGGTTCTGCACTGGTGTTGTTGGTCTGAGTCTGAAATGTTTGGAGAAGAAGAGGGGAAGTTCAGTTTCTGCTGACGGGGGTCCATCAATAAATCAATTAAATGATCAGACAGTTATTGTTGGAGATGGGTATACGATGCCAAAAATGAATGAAATTACTGATGTCCCTCTGGGAAACATCAAGCACACTAAAAAATGTGTAAAATTTAATACAGAGACTTAGTATTATTATTTAATTTTCAAATGCCATACATTATAGCTTAAGCTGTATGTCTAATATGTTGAAAGATGTGCTTTTATACTTTAACACTCAAAGACCTAAAAAAACCACACAAAAAAAAAAAAAACAGAACACCCCCCCCCAAAAAATAAAAAATAAAAATAAATAAATAAAAACAAGTGACGAAAAGCATCTACTGATCAAAAATATTTAGTAACTGCTGATCGACAAATTCTATCAGTCATCATCATCTGAACCCACTTCATCATCCTATCAATACGTGTAAATTTGCAGTTTCAGAGCTTTTCATCGGCATCAGATTTGACCTATTTGGACGTTCAGAAGCTTCGTAGTGAACATGGAAACACCGTCATGTTCTGTAACATTGATTCACTAGTAAAACTCATAGTTGGTTCAGTGACAGTGGATGTAAATACTTGTATTCATTTCCAGGTTTTGCTCACTTCGTTCTTCCTACTGTTTTAATATAATAAGCTCTAAATTTATTTTTCATGAACATCTACATGATCATTAAGTTAAATGCAGTAAAATATGTGATCGTCACTGGAAAATACAAAATGCAGAGGATAATGTTGTAATAAATGGTAATTAATCACTTGGAAAATGTTAAAGGTAAAGAAAATCAAAACAAAAACAGTTCCAGGTCTTTAAGGATTAAAAAGCATAAAAGCAGATGAGGTTATGCAAATACCAGACGCAAATGATGAGTTTTGAAATTTTCATTGTCAATATTCAATAACTTGAGCCATCTAGTGGTGAAGTTGCACATTGCAATTAACTGACGGGTTCATTCTATGTGAATGAAAACACATTGATTTGTATTTTCATGTGATTATACAGGTGAATAATGTAGTAATGTGAATATTATAATTAATTTTTGTGATTGGATTTCCTGAACCTTACACACTGGACCTGTAGGGAAAGGGAAATGAATCAAACGGAGCTCACAGTAACAGAGATGCTGGAGGGTTTTATCTGAGTGGACGCCTGCCTCTGGAAGCTGCTGGGTGTTGACCTGGAGGTGGCGCTGTCCTCTCCTTTGAGACGGAGCACAAAGTCCCCTGCTGGGACATCAGTGAATGTCACCAGGAAGCTACCACTTCCCACTGACTGCGGACAGAAAAACACATGTATAACCAAAAAAAAAACCAAGACCACCACAGACTATTTACTGTCTGAACTGCGAATGAAGCACTGTCACCGTTCTGTACTGTGACATACCTGTAATGTGCCATTGACCTCTGTGGGTCCGGAGCTGTCAAACAGTTTGACCTCTTTCACTGTTACTGTGTCACTTCCTGTCACAGTGACCAAGATGGAGGCATTACTACCTAAAGGTTATGGCAGGAAAGAAAAGGAGGAAAAAAGGAAGTAAGTTCGGATGATTTGGGATTGATCACACATGGACATCGAACAGCATGAGGGTCTGAAAACAAAACAAAACTACCAAAACGTAAAAGTTAGTATAATGAATTATGACAACAGGGAAGTAAAAGGCATTGTTTGATCTGTCAAGAGATGGTTGTGGCAGTAAAAAGAATACAACATCAAGGCAGATTTTTCAACCATGTGCGCCAAAATAATTTGACAGATGAGTGGATGAGCCAAGGATCAGTCCAGTTTCACACTAACTAACTTAATCTGATAAAACAACTGAAGTCTTCCCATGGTGGTGAGTTGATAAAACTGTGCATATTCGTAACATAATACAATAGATATGTTTGGGAGAGTTTGTGATATGTAGCGATATAATTTAAAGACTGATTTTTGGATGAAAATAACTCCACATGAATCTGTCTGTCATCTTATTTTCTTAACACTAGAGACACCAACAATGCAGTATCTCCTAATGCAGGACCTCAATGAGGTCATCTTGACCACTGCAGGCTATCACTGTCCCTAAATACTAAGTCCCTAAATAGCGTCTCCCTATGCTTTCTCCACCGGTGAACATCTTGTAGGTTCTCAGGAAGTTCCTGTGTTTCTTCATGTTTTTGTTTTGTTTTTCAGATCAAAATGTATAAATTACCATAACATCATACTTCTCCTGCAGTAACATTTCTTTCATTGTAGCAATATAACAATAAAAATTCACTTCAGTGAAACTATTACTGGAAAAAAATACATGTAATATGTAAAATGTGAGAAAGCTGTCCAACAGGAAAAAAAAAATCAACATTGCTCATAAATATTGAACATTTTAATAATAACACTCTTACTGCCTTTCACTCCAGAATCCCCAAAAGGAATAAGATGATATATAACATACTTTTATAAATAAAATTTTTCAAAACTTCATGGGCTGGTAAACATAAGGTTTTCTTCTAACAAAGTTGTACGCATTTTAATAGACGAGAGCAGTCAAAATGACCCAGTGTAAAGTGTAAGTTTTTCATGTGGCATCTGAGGGAAGTGTTACTCACCTCTGGACTAGATTAACTATGGATGAACGTACTCAAGAATAAGAGAATAACATGATGATTCCAATAAAGACTTTGCTATTTTCACAGTTCGAAGAATGTCTTACCTGTGAGTGGACGCCCCTCCTTTAGACTATAATCACCGTGGGCTCCTTCGTGTGGTTCTACAAGGTTATAGATGAAGTTCACTGAGCTTTGACCTGAAGCAAAAGAAAAAAATAATCTATATTGGTTCCATTTAAATTAGGATCTTAGTGAGTTTTGAGTGAACTCCCCCTGACGTTACTGACCTATGACTTTGACGGAGTAGGGATCATTAGAGTGGACACTAATTTCCCATAATCCCGTTTGATTCTCAGCATTAATACTTAACCGGCGGAGGTTTCCTGTTGTGGTTAATGTTGCCAGAGGACCACTGGACTCACTGGAGCTTTGAGTTACACCTGAAGAACAACTTTAGTCAGTCATCAGATAAACACTGTCATGATCTGTAGCCTCCACCCGCTTCTACACAGGATGTGAACTATTTAGTTTCATAACTAGAGACAATAAATAACAACACCTGTAGCGCTGGTGATATTGAAGGTGAGAGATGATGTTCCTGTGACGTAAGCAGTCATGTTCTTTAGAGATCCGTCAACAGTAAAACTAAAATTATTTGGTTTTCCAGGATTGCTCACCACCTGAAAAATTGTAACCTGCAACAAGATGGATCTGTGTGAGCATGTGTATACACACACCCACACACACACCCACACCCACACCCACACCCACACACACACACACACACACACACACACATATATATCAGTGGGTTAAATAACAGTCTCTGTGATGTCTTACCACAGCACTGGTAGAGGAGTCTTCTATAACCGTAGTGGCCTTAGAGAGGTCATCCTTGGTGACCTCAATGGCCTGACCTCCAGATGCTCGTGCTAGGTCACGGTACAGCTGAGCATCCGCTTGGCTCATGGCACGTGGCCTCACCCCCTGAAGGCTTCTGCGTCGCCGACTGGCCAGGACATCCGTCAGCATGAAAGTAACCTAAAAACATGACAACAGATGTAAAAACAAAGCATACATTACAAGTTCAGTTTGGAACTAAATGTGTGATTTAGACTAGAACAATAAAAGAATAGGACCATGGGTCCTGTAGTCCAACGGCATAATTGAAGACATTAATTGACATACATTTGGTATTAAAAATGGTACGAAATGAAAGGCCATATGTGACTGCCTATCTATTTCCAATAGTAATTATATCAATATATTCAACTGTTTAGAAGTTACAACATTAAAAATCAATGGGGATTTTTTTAATTTCTAAAATTCTTTAAAAATTCCAAAAAATGCAACAACTATCAACTCATTCTGACAAGACAGTTTTGGAGAGGATTCTTGAAAAATTGTTTATGAACAACAACTGATACAAATAATCAATACTAATGATACCACTGAACTGATCTGACCCATCAGGCCGTTGGACTAAGCATCAGCAGAATTCATTCATATGGAATGTTTACTGTACTTGCTGAAACTGACTGCACATTATTATTTGTTTAAAGGTTGTGTTGATATTTGCAGACCTTAAGCTGACTCTTACCACAGATTTGGAGCTTTCTATAAGAGCAGTGATGGTGCTTTTCAGATGAGCATCTTTAGCAGGAGCATCAGTGAAAACGAAGATCTCAGAGGTAGAAGGTGCAGCGGTCAAGGCCAGCTGTCATTTGTATGAGTGACAGGAAAAACAACTTTTCACTGCAGTGATACATTGAAGCTAAAATAAAATCAGCTGTGCACTAAGGAAATAATGCACAAAATTAAAAAGACCCCCTAGTTCAGTTTATCACCTTATGATTAGACTACTGAGGAGTGTGTGTGTGTGTGTGTGTGTGTGTGTGTGGTATTCTGTTATACACTCTAGTACACCTACTAAAGTGCAACTGCATTAACAGACCTGAAGTCCAGACAGGCACATCTCTGGGATGTCTCCTCCTCCACTAGCACTCAGGGAGTTGATGCTATCTTTGAAGACGTCTGCATTCGTTGTCATAACCAGAGGTCCAAAACCTGCATATTTAACAGAAAATCAATGCTGCTGCTAATTTAATTATAGTTCTGCTAGTGTTCACATACACATGTTCTAGCCGTAGATGTCTGCAGTTCTAATGTATTTTTCATGCTAATAATACAATGTGAATACAGAGATTGACAACTAATTACAGTCAGTAAATTCATACAGAAAGTCCCCTACCTGGATCGTTGAAAGGTACCAGTATGTAAGCAGAAGGCTCCTGCTGCGTCCCCCTTTTACTGTCAATGATTTCAAAGGACACTCTCTTTGCTTCTGCAATGTCGTCACTCATACTCCCCGTAGTGTCGATAACAAAACACAGCACAGTGGACTGAGAGAGGCCCATAAGTCTAGAGGAGTGTAAGAGAAAGTAGTGACCAACCAATTCTACCATGATTCTGGAATGATTTCTAACAATAAAAGTACAATTGAATCGTACTGCAGGAATTTCTTGTTTCCGACTGCTAATCTGATGTCCTCCAATAATTCCACAGTGGCATTCACAGCCAAATCAGCTGCTTGGTGGTGAAGTGCTCCATGACTGGACCCAGTGTCATCCTTACTGATGCCTCCGATTGGGTCCTTCTTGCTTGTCTTATCAAAGGAGCCACCGTGACTGCATTTACCTTAGGCCACAGAGGAAATAATAAATAAATAAATAATAACAAAAAAAAAACACCTTTATTTCTCATTTTTCAAATAAGCATCTACATCAACATAGGACATTTGGACTAGTCCATGGCAAAACAACATACAAACATCTAACCCCACCCACCCAAAGGCTCAGAGAGAAGGAAAAATAAAATCAAATAAAAAATAAATTAAGAGAAAAGGGGGGACACAGTACGACTGTCTTTTATCATGAAAAAAAAAAGATAACAGTCTGATGCATATTAGTTGCATTAATAGTTTGTCTTTTTGTAAACTGTTATATAATAGCAAGGGTCACTGCAAAAATGAGGACAGAAAGGAAAAAAACAGAAGAGGAAAAACGATTTTGGCCAAAGCAACCAGCAAATTGTTGTCATGACAACATGACCAGCACTATTACAAAATGATTATCCAAGTTAATTAATGAGCAGTCCTTATTTGTTACCTGCAGGCTTTTCTGATGAGAACAGGTTGAAATAACCCGAAGTGAGAAGTCCCTGCTGCTGAACATCAGGCAGAATATTATCTTCACAATTGCCATCGGTACAGTTTCTGCAGGTTGGAACACTTGGGCCTAGAGCAGCAAATTAAAAAAATAAAATTACGCTTTTGTTTTTTTTCTTCCATGTTAATATATTTTATTTTTTATTGTTCATGTTGGGGGTATCAGAAGTATGGACCACAGACCACAACCATCCAACCAAATGTTCCAATCTGGCCCGTGGGATAAATTTGTGAAGTGCAAAAATTACACTGAAAATACACTGCCCAACAAAAAAAAAGTCACACATGCAATATTTAACTGCACCATCTTCAATTCTGATTCAAGGAGACGTTCACTGTCACATAATTCTTACTTATTGCCACAATAAGGTTCATAATATTTTTTCCATCCATAGTTTCATTCATTTTTTCATTATTGATGATGCGGAATCGAACCGCTGCATCCAGTCTTCATCACATCCTAAATTAGAGTCTGGACTTTATGGAGGCTAAACCATGTGTGA